>JAVQJF010029500.1:0-26949 GCA_036023855.1 Gadopsis marmoratus | reverse complement strand
TCTATTATTGCTAATGTTCTTTAATGGAAAATTTCAAAAAAATTAATCAATTTAGAACCTAATTTACTGACAAATTGGCATAAATGAAGTAACCTCTGTCTATATGCGATGGAGAGACTTCTTGTTACATTAATGTAGTTTTTAGATGGCTGTAGTAACATTTATTTAATTCAATTTGCTGTCAAGGTCTTTGTGACGCCCCTCAATTAATTGTCATCTGCTGACTGAGGGGAACAATTAGGCCCTAAAGTCAAACACATGTCCCTTACCTTAATCCCCACAACTCCTGTAGAGCATAATGAAATCCTGTCCCTGCTGTTGGAGGCGCACACGCGGTCTGAAAAACAGAAATGGATTTTCAATACATGCCCATACATCTCTGTACTCGCCACACCACTTTTTCAAATTGGCCTTCTTATGCGCACGGCACAAGGCTACCCGGTTTCGGTTAGCCCCCTTTTTTCTTTTTTTTTCCTTTTTTCTTTTTTGAATATGTCAGCGGGATTTTCAGGTCATTTGCCAGAGAGGATGCTGGGAGCGTGGCGTCCG
Organism: Gadopsis marmoratus; assembly: GCA_036023855.1. Lineage (NCBI taxonomy): Eukaryota > Metazoa > Chordata > Actinopteri > Centrarchiformes > Percichthyidae > Gadopsis > Gadopsis marmoratus. The sequence goes on along the minus strand of JAVQJF010029500.1, from coordinate 26,400 downwards.
GGCTCTGAAGGTGACTGGTGTCTGTGTCATCCATCACAGGAGCTTCCTTTAAGTTGATGCATAATAGAGCCTCTCAATCAACTCCCTCCCTCATTGTCAAGCGCCCTCCTTCCTGTCCAGGGTGGAGAACGGGAGCCACAGATAAAAAATAAAAATAAAACAGAAAGGGAGACTGACAGAGAAGTCAAGGTTACATCCGCCCTCGCCTCTTATTTACACTTGAGGTGTTATGGGCTTGTGCTGCCTAACAGGACAACAACTGATGGCGGAGTGACGGGGCTTGTGTGGGCACTTGTGTCAGCCTTTAACTGTCCACTGTGTCAAATTGGTGATAATAAGCAGTTTGACGCCCTGTCCTGTCTCCGCTCCTGCCGCCTGCTCGGGTGCGAGGCGACAGACGGGGACCTTGAAGCAGGATGTGTCTGTCAGGGAGGTAAATCTCTGTTGTGATGGGGTGGCAAGCATTATGGCCAGCTTTATCGACGCCGACTGCTCTGACACATCCAAAAGTGGCCCAATAAATTTGCAGGCTGGCGGCGGCGGCGTGACGGGCGCTTGTTGAGGGCGCGGCGGCGTTACGGCACAGCGACAAATGTTTGTTTGACCTGTTTTATTTTATTTTTTTTTTTTTTTTCAGGCGCTTTGGCGGCCTGTGCACAAGAGATGCTGCCTCTCTGTCAAGTGGACTGGGAGATGATGTTGTGACTGGGAGACAGTTTATTCTGCATCTAATGTGATTGTTTTATATTGGTGCCAATGTGATACTCAAACTGTGGCACTCCTACTGATGACATCCGTCTTTGAAAACGGGTCACAAATTGTTTTCGGTCTTCCTTTTTAACTGACATGGCAGAACAGACATAATCTTCTTGTGTCATAAATTGACCATAAACAGAGTACGTGTCATGTACGTATGTTTACAAAGAGCTAATTAAATTAAGATCGTAAACAAAGAAACCTGGGTTAATAATAGTTATGTATTGGATGGCCGGTCGAGTCAATGTCCAGTCTGGCCTTATTTGCGAAAGCCGTTAATCGATAAGTGGTTTGGAAGAAAATCGGATGCCAACTATTTTGATAATCGATTACGCCGTTCGGTCATTTTTCAAGCAAAAAATGTCAAGCGTTTGCTGGTTCCAGCTTCTTAAATGTGAGGATTTTCTGCTATTCTTTGTCATTTCTGACCGTAAACGAAGAGTTCTTATGTTTTGGAAGAAGCAATTTGAAGACATCACTTTTGGCTCTGGGAAATTCTTTTGAGGAGCATTTCTTCACAATTATCTTTGACATTTAAATAAATAATACATATCAATATCCTTTCTGAATTTTTAAACACAAATATCTCAGCTGGGACAAATACATTCCAAGCCAGTTTATTAGCTACGCCTAGCTAAAACCTCCCTAAGTAAATATGTCATCTTTCACAATAATTTAACTATCAAACCTGTTGCTTTTTTCATGTCTTGCTTCTACGATACGGCGACAGTGAGCGTTTCTCGGGACACACTAAACTAAAACGATGTACACCGGCACCATCGTGCCGTCATCATCGTCGAGCTTTAGTCATTTCTTATCAGTTTGCTCACCAGGATGACATACGTGCAAGTGTTGCCCCCGTTTCAGTGTATGAATACATGCAGGTGCTAAGTGTTGTAGAGGGTGAAAAGGCTTTATCCCAACTGTTGCTTTGCACTAATTAGCGTTGCCGCTCAAGACTCCGTCTGTCGTAGTCTTGTGTCTTTGACTTTTATTGAAGAAACGGCCCAAAGTTGTCCTGCTTTGATATTTTCTTATTACTTTGTATAAATATAGATGCAACAGATGTGTGTCTAAAGGTTTCTACACGCTATGTGAATATTCTCATGTTTGACAGTGCAATATGTTTAGAGCGTGGTGTTGCATTGTGTGGGTCGACCCACCTTCTCTGTCTAATGAGAAGTGACAGTTTTCACCAAGTGAAAAAATGAAAGCCACCAAGTGTGAACAATGTTCATCCACGTAACAAGATGTTAATTTTTAGGAGAACAAAATCCACCACCACCACAACCGCCTCCTTTCTTTTCCCTATCTCGCCAAGGTAATACAATTTCCTGCCTCTGAAAAGGTAAAAGCCCCCTTTTTAAAAAGCCCTGCGAACGGCAGGTTTGGCCCATGCAGGCACTTGTTTCTATTCATTAGAGGTTGTTTTTATTCAGCCTGGTCTGACTGTGCATCCAGCACATTTCCATATAACTGGGCTGATTGAGCACATTTCTTAAATGGGCTCCCCTTTACCCTACAGAACTAATGAAGGGAGGGTTGGTGGGGAGTTATCAGCCAACCCTTGGTCTCACTCCACTCAGAAGTGCTGCATTCCGCCTGCTGATTGGACACAGTGAATTGCATGAATATAGGTGATGGAAAGACTGGAGATTCTTGTATTAATCTGTCCCCTTGTGTGGATGCATTTGCACTGTAATGTACAAGGCATCCCTGGATGCCGCGTTGATGTGGAGAGCTTTGTGCGTCTGCGTAATGTTGTGCATGTTTTTCTCATCTTCCTTCTCTGCTTCTGCTCTCGGGCTTTTGTTTCCAGCGGTGCTTAGTTGTTCATAGATCAATCCAGTCCACGCTGCAGTTTATTGCTCTGATAATCAAGAGGTTTGATTTGCCTGCGTTGTCTGTTCGCACAAAATCAAATAAAATTGCACTCGGTTTATTCCTGCCTGTGTCCTTCTAGGTCACCACTCCATCTTTTGGCCCTGTGAAAACCTATGAGCTGCTTCACCATATGACAGGAAAAGGTCTGTCAGCCAAGTACCATTTCCCCAGGCAGCCCTGTTTGTACCAGCCCAGTATGGTGGCGGTGCAGGTCATACTGACAAACAGCTCCGACCACAGCCTGGAGGAGATCCATGTAGGAGACCGAAGCCCAGCAAGCCTCAACATCCACTGCTTTAACACCATCGGTGAGTATTAGTGTAAAACGCATCACTGCGGACTCATCATATAGCAAAAGTGCTGTTTTCATGGAAAATTCACCTGCTGGTCATACATGTTAATGTTGAGAATATGGTTAAAATCTCCTATCGCACTATTTGTAGTTTTATATTTGCCATATTGGTATATATAGTGACAAAATATACCCCTTTTATAGATAAAATAACCAGGTAAATCCAATATTGCTCATTGATTTGTAACATTGCCAGCAAATGTGATATTTAAAGGTAATGTCAGTAATATTCTATATTCAGATCAGATTTGGATGTTAAATGTATGAGGTATCCGCTGGATATATATGTATATATTATTTATTACATTGCATTTTGTGGATGTAGAGCTTTTACATAATCTGGTTTCCTCTTTTTATCATAATACTACTGGCCTAAACCTGTCCTCACACATGTTGGGTTACAAGCGGCTCAAACTCCACTGAACTCAGTCTGGACTCTTATTTCCACATTTGGTACAATCTGCGCAATATTTGTTGTCACTCCTAATCCCTGCAGCTCTCCCTATGTACTAATGTGTGTGTATATACTATACTGTATACCATGATCGTTTTCTCTGACCGATATTAAATGATCATTATGCTATGAAAAACCGTTACGCCTGTTTGCTATCAGCTCAGCAAATAGCCCTGTCCCATCCCCCCCCAACCTGCAAACAGCCAACATTACTTCAGCTAATCCCTGTTCATTAGTATCGATCAGGGCGAACAAACATACGCCATCTCCATATTTCTTGTCACACTGTTGTATGATCGCAGCGCTCAGTCCGATATAAGGCTGGAAACAGTGCTCCCTCAAGGTTTTCTTCTTCGTGCACACACACACACAGAACTGGTGTGCGGTGGAGCACATTAAAACTGTCAATTGCAGGGCATTGATTGGGCATTGAAGGAACTCAAGCAGCCAAACAGTGGGTAATTTGGATCGATTGAGCCTGGCTACTGTGAGCGGGTGGCTGGAGCTGGTTTGGATAAGTTGCAGAGGATGAATACAGACAAAGCTTCACGCACTGCTGTTTTGTATGTGCCTTGTTAAGGATAATACACGACGGTGTTTAATAAGAAATATTGCATTGTTGCCGCCACAAGGTGCGTTACTTTCCGCTGCTCCGTCCGTCTCCACGTGAACAGCCGTTAAACCTGTAATTTAACAGTTTAGAGTTTTGTGATTTCCTTACTGTTTATGTCAGTAGTGCCGAAGACCATAAAGATGTTGCCTTGACTGTGTTACAAAGTGTGCAGGTAGTGTTTTAAGATAATCTGCAGATTTTGGATCAAATTACGTATTTCCTTTTGAAGTCAACGTTCTTCTTTCTTACACGTTACCACTATCTTACCTCTCAAAGAAGGATATACAGTATGTATACACTTTACATTTTGAATACACGTCCTTACAGGCCCTTTGTTGAATCCTCACACCTTGATGGATTTTGTTACTATTTATTCATAAGATGAGCATCTCCAGATGGTATTCTAAAAGGTTTATCTTATCAGCACAGACCGTTAGGGAGGAGGGATACGGCGACTGTAAAGGAATAAAAATAAAGGTAGAACCAGAAAATGCCCGCTAGAGAAGCTGTGAAGGCTGGTTTGGAAGTGAGTCCATGATGGCTCTGTTTTCAGAGGGTTTCCTCTGGAGTCTCTTCTCTGTCTGTGGAAAGAGTTATACAGTAAAACAGCCCTGCTCCACGGAGAGAGAAACACAGGCCGACTGGGGAAGTGTGGAGGATGTTTCTGTCTGTCTGTGTTCTTCTCATCCTTAACCTCCCTCCTCCTCCTCCTCCCATTCAGCTGTCCAGAGTCTCTCCAGCATTTCTTTTTTTCCTTTTGGTTTTTACTTAACTCTCTGTCTAGCTCGCATTTTGCCCACTCTGTCTCTCTCCCTCGTCCCGTCTCTCTTCATGCTGATGCTCTCTATGACAAGTTGCTTTGGAAATATGCTAGTCCTTCATGTGTTGTTTTATTTTATTTATTTATTTTCCCTCCCAGAGGCTAGAGGTTTGGGGAATGAGATTGAAAGATAGATTTCTCACACGCAGTGGCCTTGCTTTGTGAAGTAGAAAACACAAGTGGTGTGGATGCCTGTCTGTTCCACTCTGCTGCTGCCCTCCTCCTGTTTCTCCCCCTCTCTCCCTTTGCTTCATCCCTTCCCCACGCTGCTCACTGTGCCCTTGTCACTCACTCTTCCTTTTCTCCCCTCCTCTTTCCTCCCCTCTTTCCATTTCTCAGAGCGGCTGGAGCCAGAGGCCTCGGTGACGGTTTCCATTGGTATTGACTTCAGCGACTCGACGCAAGCAGCCAACTTCCAGTTGTGGTAAGACGACCTGACAAACACTCGCATCTCTCTCTCTGAGGCCTTCGGGTGTTCATCTCTTTCACTACATTTTTCTGCTGCATCTCTGATTCACCATCGCATCGCCATTCTCTTACGTTCATTTATCTTCTCTTCTTGCCTTCTTACCTTTTTTCCTCTCATTTGTTCTTTGTTAATTCCCCCCCCCACCTGCTCTGTGCCAGCACTCCCAGGTGAGACATCAGACGCAATTGATCCAGGTTCACTGGGATAACAATTATTCCTCCAGTAATCAACCCCCAGCCCAAATCAACCTGCTGAATGCCATTGGCACCGCTCCTCGGCCGATCAATAAACCTTATCAGAAAATCTGTTCAGGATGGTGGAATCAATCTGGCCCAAAATGCCATTCACAGAGGCAATCAGAAGAGAAACATTTAATACACAAACAAAGCATAAATGCTCACAAGTGCACAAAACGCACACACTGCATGATCCGGTCATTCACACTAAGATGAATCTAAAGGTTGTTTGTGTTTTTAAAGTCCTGAGATTCCTGCTTAACTCTTCATGTTAGAGTTCCTGTAAAAATGTTACCGTTGTTTTCCTCCTTCAGCACCAAGGGGGACCAGTTCAGTGTGTCCATCCAGCCTGCTGTGGGAGAGCTGCTGATGCCCAGCACCATGACAGAACAGGACTTCTGCAAGGAGCAAGGTGAGCTAGATTTCAAAAAGAAAAGCACTTACCTGTTGTTGTTGTCGTCGTCGTCTAGGGGTTCCCCACGCTCACAAAATTCCTGGAAAGAATGAGAGAATCTGTTTTCAAGGCCTGTTAATGGTTTGACATTAACAGAATGGTTTGGAATATAAGTTTTTCAGAAAAATCCCAAAACGTAACGCTATGCGAAATACGTTACTCGTATTACTAATTTAAAGTCTGGTGCTGCGCTGCGTCACCACTGAAACGTCACTAGCATCATGTGATATACACACACACACAGGCAGGCGCAGGCAGCCAGTTGGTGACGGGAATGCCTGAAGTTAGCGAGCGCGAGCAGTTTCCTTATCTGCAAATGCCTGGGAAGTGCATGTTTAATGATGTTTGGCTTTCGAATGACAAAGAAGTTGTCGTGTAAAAGGAGTAAAATATTTACAGAAGGGTTTTGAAAATGAATTGGTCAAAATGTGTGTGTGATCCCTAATTATCACTGAATGCAACCTAATTTAACAACCACCAACTAATTTAAAGTCTTTGACGCACATGAGCTGCTCTGAATAATTACGTTTGCTACATACAGTATGTTTCTTTTTTATTTAATGTTAAATTTGCTTTTCTGTTGCCTGTAAATGAAATTTCTACTGGGTCTCAGAAAACAGAATGATCTCTTGTATTATCATAATATTATGATGAAAGGATCAGGCCACCAATATTCTGTTCGTCTCTTCACACTTTTTGACTTACCCTCTCTGTCTGTGGTGCATTCATTCCTACTTTAAAAATGGGTGACCCATATGTATAGTTTCGTTAAGTTATTAACTAAAACTGGGCAACAAACATCACTCAAACAAGAGGAAATGGTGCATTTGTTGGGGACTATTTTCAGCTGTGGGTTAATGCACATTTGGTATACTAGTGAGAACTTAAACCAGCAGTCAGTGTAGGATTGACTCAAAGTAGAGTAGAGTGGCCACGTTCACTGTAATGAATACGCCTCACCGATACTGAATATCTCTGCACATAAATACATAACGAAATCAGGCTGTTGATGCCGAATACTTTTTATCTTGATATGGGATTTGTTGACGATACGAAAAACACAGAACATCACCACAGTTACTCTTTTTAACGGTGATTAAATTGTAAAATAAACAATGCATTTTACGCACCTAATAAGAATTGTCTTGTAGTGATAAAGGCAGGGGGTTTAAATCTTAAAAATGAATTCTCTGTTTTCTCCTCTGCTGCATGCAGTAGACGTAATAAATTATATTTATAAAATGAAATAAAAACCCCTAGTAGCCTGCCTCCTAATAAACACTTCCTCACCTTTTGTCATTAAGGCAAAATGCTTGCCTCTTACGGAGCACTTAATGCTGTTTCCTACACACACACACACACACACACCTGTAGAGCTACATACTGTGGCAGCTATTGAGAGCGGAGAGCATACACTCATATCTGAGCCATCAGTGTGCCCTTAAGTGCCTGCTAAATGCTGCTTCTGCCTTAATTAATCTTCATTCGCTGTGTTGTGAGCCCTGCTGAATACACCTTGCAGACGACAAAAAAAAAATAAAAAAATTTTTAGGGGCCTGAACAGAGTAGAACAACTTGCTTTGCTGGACCTTTTTTCTCTCCAACCAATTGCTCCTTTGAAACCAATTGAGCGAAGTTTAATTAATTCTTTCAGTTAACAGGTTTTCATTATATTTGCCTTTTAAGCTCTCCTTTATTTCTACCTTACTCGTGCATATTTATCTCCATTCTTTCTTTCCAACCCTTGCTCATTACTTAGTGCTCATGAACTGGCCCCTTTTGCCTTCACTTGAATCTTTTTTTTTTTTTTTTTCCCCCCCTTCCATTATTGAAGAATGTACCCTTTATTTGTTTGGCTTCCGCCATTTTAGTAATCATTAAAAATCTATTTTATCTTGTCGTTCCATCTCCCGTCAAGCCTGAAAGCAGGTCTCGAAACACTCTGTATACAGCGAGGTGGTGGACATTTTATATGTATGACACTTGACTGTGGATTTCTAATCAAGCCCATAGTGCTGCTATATGTTTAGACTAAGCTCAAGCTAGACAAATACATTGACTCAACTGTGGTGGCGGGATTTAGCTTCTGTTTGTGCGAGGGCTAAACATTTTGCATCCTCCCAGGTAAGCTCCTGGGCATGAATGAGACCTCGGCAACCATCGCCATGGCAACAGCAAACACCTCCAGCCAGGCCATCAGCAAGCAGGTCCTGTCTGTGGCCAACGTAGGGGTGGTTTCATCCAGGCAAAACCATTTCCACAGGTGAGAAATGTCCACACGCATCATTCACCTCCACAGTTTTCATTGACACCCACGATTTCAAAGGACGTATGTTTGTGTGTTGTCTTTTATTCCAACATATACAGGATATTTACGGAATTTACCCATATTTAGCTGATTTGCGTAGATGAATGTAAAGGGTTTTCTTTTCATCATCTTTAGAGACCGTATGTAACTATAATCATTACAGTGGAAATCTTTCACAGACCAGGAGACCTTTGACAGAGACCTTCACACTAAATGACAGATGTTTACAGTTTCTTGTCAGCTGTTGGAAAGGTACACCCCCAAGGCAATAAGGGAAGGAGAGATGAATTCACACAATGATCTATGATGCAGGATTCAAACAACACTCACATTTCTGCTGTCGCGTGAAAACGAGAAAGAGACCTGCCGAGTCATCCAATCACTTTAAATTAATACCAAATCCACTTAAATTGTCTTCGTTTTGTTTGGATTTTTGTTTTAATTTCCTTAATGGTTAAATTTTTGTTCCAGAAATTTTCGTGCAGATTCAGATGAACTGAAAAAACTGAAATACACATTTTGTCAGTTTTCCTGCAGCTTCATTCACATGTTTGTAATAATCTTAAGGATAGACATGCAGTTTTATTTTTATTTTTTTTTATGACTGCAATTAGTTCATCTGTTGTTAGAAGCTAGACGGAAGAATCGTCTAGCTTCTAGCAGATGTATTGGTGACGGCCGATAAATAACAAGTGTCAAAATGTCAGTTTGCCGTTTTACCTGGAGTTTATATGCCGGACTGTTTCTTGGCCGTTGGATGCTAAGATAAGCCAACGGACTGCTGGCTGTAGCGGACAGATTGTGGACAGGAGTGGTATCGATCTTATCAACTGACTCTCCGCCAGAAAGCAAATAAACGTACGTCCCAAAATTTCGAACTATTCCTTTTAAATGAGAACTCAGTCAAGACTCCGTTTTTGGGTAGCGTGATGTAGAGTGTACATTAGCATTAACCCGTAGCGTACATCATTTCATTGTTGACTCCAATAGTTTGGGATAATTCATGTGTGGGAAGTTATTCATCAGGTACAAGTCTTATTTAATCAGGCAAATCCTGTTGAGATGTAATTCTCAAGGGAGATTTGATTGAAGATTGATGGTACTGATATCGATTTAACAGCACGTTCCTGAAATGCCCAAAGTGGATGGAGGCATCCGCTGCAGAGTTCACATAGTTTACTTTGTTCTGTGGACAAATGCAGCACCAGAAATTCGTTTCTGCATGAACGAACAAAGGTTCCTTCGCGTACAAATTCATATGCGGAGGTCGTTTGCTCCGTCTGAGCGTGAGAAAGCGAGTGCGCCCGTTTCCAGGTGTGTTTTACGTGGCGATGAGTCGAGCGGCGTGTGCGCGGCGGGCATCGCGGGGCGAAGAGTGCCTGCGTGTCCCCAGCAGCCTCACGCAGACATGCCAGGGGAATGCCCTGAGAAGCCTGGCTGTGTAATTGGTGTACACAGAGTGTGCTAATGAGCTTCCTCCTCTGTCACGCACACCCGAACACCTGATGGATAATTACACCTCCCGCTCTCCCTCGGTTTCCTGCTCTGTCTCTCTTTCACTTCATCCCCGCACCCCCATCTGTCTCTCCCTCCACACCGCTGTCTCTCTTTCACTTCCTCTTTGTCTTTCACTCCATCCCCCCCCCGCGCCATGCTCCGTCCTCCTCCCGCTCGCCTCTCTCTGTGTCCGCCTTTGGATGTTCTCGCGCTGGCGATCATTTCTTTTCAGATTTGGGCTGCGAGTGGAGGACAAACGTAGGAGACAGCAGATGAGTAAGGGACACTGAGGAAGTCGGAGTGAAAAAATAAAGGGGGAGATTGGTAGCACAAGGGCACAGAGAGCTGAAAGAGTGAGTGGAAATCAATGTTAGCCAGTGGGAGAGGCCTGCAGCCAATAAACCCATACTTCATTCAGAATAACCAATAGCTTAAATGACTCCATGCTATCAATCTCTCTCCTGCTTCTGTGACGGCTGAAGAGGAAGGCAGTCTCCCAATGTTGCCCCTGCAGTCGTATAATAATGAAGACCCTCTCCTCCGTATAGTCTGCTGGCGTCCTTATGTGATGCCTGGCTCTCCCACGCTGTCCTCAGGAGGTCAGTTTATTGGAGATGATGGAGTTCCTTGGTCTTTGACAGCCTCGTCTTTGAGAAGTTGTCATTTATCCATATAGTTTTCCAACTTCCTCTGAATCTGTCTCAATAGTGGTTTTGGCACAGGTTCTGTATAATTTCGTTCGATATGTTCAAATGGTGACCTGATTGAATTGTTGTTGTGGTTAATCCAGCAACTGTTATTCAGTCGACGTAAAAGTAATGCTAATGCTAACCGATTAATCATTTAAGTCCGTTTCAAAGCAAATATCTCCGGTTTTAGCTTCTCAAATGTTAATATTTTCTGGTTTTCTTACTTTTCTATCAGGGTAAACTGAATATATTTGGGATTGCAGCGGTTGGCCGGCCAAAACAAAACGTCAACATGTCACCACCCGCTCCTGGAGATTTATGATGGGCAATTCTCACTATTTGCACAAATATTTGCTAAATCCAGAAAATAACCGTTAGAGCTTTCAAATAATGTTTTCTTTGTGCGATACTCAGATTATCCGCAGGGTCTTTTTAAAAAGTATTAAAACCTCTTACTCTGTATTTTACGAGGTATTATTTCAGACAGACTGTCTATGATTTAATATTTATAGTCAATGTTGTATTTCTCAGGCCGAATGGAAATGTTTGTTGATGAAAAAGTTTTGTTAATGAGAGAAGAAGAAGAATTCCTGCATATAATCCCTGGTTTCTGCTGTACATACTTACACACACTGCTTCTACTAACAGCAGAATGATCAATCCGATCGGATACACCCACTGAGAGCTTATTGTGGAGGTCACTTGGCATTAAATGTGATGTGCGAGGTGACCTCCATCCAGGACCCCCTGTTTTTCTCCTCTGCTCTCCCCAGAGAAGGGGCTCTCTAAACTGGGTAAGATCACACAAAGTATCTCAGAGTTTGTGGGTTTAATGCAGAAGTAATGGATGGGATTTCAATTTAAAGCTTAAGAATGATGCAGTTCACAACACATAATGCCTGTGCTATGAACTGACCTCAGGCACTCTGTGTTATAGATTCCCGTTAACGCACAGGTCCTGTTTAAGAAAGCAACAGCATCCCTGAACACTCCCCTTGTTCACCAGCAGGGTGCAGCACTGCTTTTCTCCAAACAGGTGTGGAGGTGGCGCAGAGGGAGGAGGAGGAGGGGGGGGGGATGCCACTGAAACACAGAAATTGATTGCTGGAAAGGAGGATGGCAATAAATCAAGCAGGAAAGCAAATGTAGAAAACGCTGTTCTTGTTTATGTCTAAACAGGCGGAATAGAATAAATGTGCTCTATTTTTCAGTCCGTTTGAAAGCAAATTTGATCGAATTTTGCATGCATTGCCAATTCCTCTGGTTAGAGCCTAATTTTTGAAAAAACAAGACAAACTGAACACCTTGATTTATAAGCTACGCTTTTTCTTTACTTTACACTGTGATATAATTAAATTATGTTTCTCTAAACACTGAATTTTCCATTTTTTTTTCTCTCAGTGAAGTTGAATTCTTGTTCCTCTTTAAAATTTAATTGACTATCATTTATAACCTGACTAATTAAACGTCTGGTCTCACCATTATAGATTGCCTCAGCACACACTGTGGCTTATGATCTATCTTCAGACGATACCAAGAGTGCAGTGTAACTGTCTAATAGACGACAATGAAGATGCGACATGCAGTCACGTTTACACGTTTGACTCCGGTATCCTTGAATCCTCGGTCCCCTTTCTTCTTCAGCCTCTGTAGTCTGCTCGTCCTCTCCTTCCCCTCACGTCCCTCTGCCCTTTGAGTGCAGCGCTGCAGTTTGTCCGTATGGCCGAGCTCTGGAGATGCGTGGAGGGTTCCTGGTTCTAATTGAGGCTAATGGCTCTGGCCATCTGCCTGCCCCGAGTCTGCTCGCATGTGTTCGGCTCCGGTCTGGCCTCACTGACCACCCAGTTGAAGGACGCGTCTCCACTCGTCCACCTGGCCAAGAACCAGGATGGAACAATAATACCCGGCAGCAGCCACCACACATTTGCTTCTGATTTTGGTGGAAACATTGCGTGCGTTGGTCTTTTTCCCTTTTCTCTTTTTGTGCCGGACCTGCTCGCTTCCAGAGAGTCAAAGCTGGTCGAATGTTTACTTTAGTTGCGAGGTGGGGGGGCTCGTGTACCCGGCTCGCTGTGGGTTAAGTCCTGCATTCTTGCTTGCAGAATCCTGTGCGGCCTGTGTCTTCTCTGCGTGTGGGTGAATGTAAAGGTGAAGCCCACTTTGTGTTTGCAGTGGCAGGGTGGAGGAGAGGCAGATGGCACACACACACACGGTCTCTGCACTGAGGAGAATCACAGATAATTGGAGAGTGATGCTTAGCCGCAGCCCTGCCGATCGATGCCAATCCGCCTGCTCTAAGTCCAGGGGTTATGCTTTGCTTTTCTTTCCATACACTGCAATTAATCCAGTCTTTAGCCCAGTATGTGAAGAGTGCAGGAGAATACCAATGACCCGTTTAAGGCCCCGCTTGTCCTTAATCTTTCCATTCTAGTACCTAAAAATGCACGGTGTTGTCTTCAGATCTAGATGTGACGTAGATCTGGAACATGCACACTGCCCACAAACTGAAAAGTGAGACCATTCAAAGCAACTACGCTCGGAAATCAAACGCCATCCAAAAACACGCTCGTTTTTCTTTCACCCGCTCTTAATACCGCACACGAACAAAGGCCCGCAGCATCGTCTCCTGAGACGAAATGAAAGCAGCCTCAGGGTGGTGTTAACTGGCTGAGTAAATGATAGATTTATATCCTAAATCCATTAGCAAAGCCACAGGGACCACGCAGACACCTTAGGCTGCTGACGGTGAGGGCAGGAGAAGGGCAGAGGGAGCAGGACACGGGACGAGCATGTATGTTTACATGTTGAATGGAAATATTGTTTTTGCATACATAAGATTACGGTTGTGTATTTCTTTAAAATTTTAACAGAGCACATCCCGAATTCCCTCAATTAGTAATTTGGATTAATATGCAACCCCTGAATTATTTGCGAAGAGGCTGGTGTTTTTTTGAGAGAAATGAATCCTCTTCTTGAATGGCTTGTGTTTCCTGCTGAAGTGGCTAATATTTTAATTAAGCCTGAAGAGGACTCTTTCTCTCCTCCCTGAGATCTCCCTGATAAACTCCCTCTCCTCTGTTGATGGTAATTTAGTAGCTCTCCAGAGACGCAGCCAGACACATTGGGTTTGTGAGCCAGCGCCGTTTCATTGTGCGCACATGTCCCTCCCCCCTCCCCTCCCCGTCTTTAACGTGTGCGTGCTAATTGGTGGACGTGCTAGCCGCTCATGCCTCGCAGCACGGCCATCGAGGGGCTCTGTGACGGCGCCTGTCCGCAGGCCGTCCTGCGGGGGCCCTTCACAGGCTTTAGTCAGGCCTAAGTGGGGCTCTTTGTGGGCTGTTTGTCAGGCCTAAGCGGGCTGCCACGGGGGGTCTTTGTTGCGGGGATGTAGTGCTAAATGGAGGCAGATGGGAGTTGGCCACGTGAGGCAGAGGGCCAGAGGGGAGCGGGAGAGGCGGCTCAACTCGGCTCTCTCGCCCCTCAAAGAGGGTCACGCTGGGTCATAGCCCCTGTCTGCCTCTTGTTAGCACTCTCAATGGGGACCATGTGTGCCCAGATTTGGCCCCAGTCTGCAGGGACGGTATCCAAGGAAACGGTGGACTAAGAATCCTCCCACTGGCCCAGAGGGAGCGGGTGGGATGGGTCACCCCCCCCCCCCCCCATAGTGCTCCCGAGGCTCCCACACACTCATAGACACCCACAGTCCATTAAAACAGGTTTAAATTCAGGTTGACTGGCATGGAGGGCGTGTCTTCACCCCCTAATGGCTCTTTAGTCAGCTGGGATAATAGACTGTCTGTTGCTCTGCTCTCTGTATTTCCTGTCACATCATTTTCCTTCTTTGTCGCGATCACTAATTTAGAGTAATTACAAGGTGTGAGGTGTTGGAGAATTTCCTAACGTGAGGGTTTATGGGTTTATTGGGGAGAAACGTGAGTAAAGTGTGTTGGCCTGTGGTTGGGCGACACATTAATCTCTTTTTTTTGTGTGTTTGATGTTTGAAACAATATTCTTTCCATTTTTGTTAAATGGAAAAAAGTCTTTAATTCATACAGGCACATTGACTGAAAAACACATTTCAAAAACTGTATAAAAATAATATGAATATAATACAAATGTCAGGTAGACAGGGTTCAAACAAAGTCTTGAAGGTTTTTGAAAATGCTCAATTTTAACTGTCATGTTTTCAAGGTTAGGAATATGATTGAATTCGAATATTGTCATTGACAAATGCTTGATTTTTCAACCTAATCTGGTGTTTCATCATTTACTCGCTCATGTAAACCAAAAATCTTTTAATATTTGAAATCAAACGATCCCATCATCATATTTGTTTGTTGTCTCCTGGCATTTATAAGTAGCAAAGGCTTCGAGAGTCTGGAGATTTTTGCTTTAGGTACCTTGAAAGTGCTAAAAACGTTGTACCAGCCCTGAATAGAAATGATGACGCAGACTTGGTTCAGTGTGCAACTCAGTTCTTCCTTTTCAGAAAAATGTAAAGTACCCATCTTTGCTTTTATTCTCAAATACCTGACATAATACCTGACACCAGCATCCTGCTCAGTAAGGATCAATTGTTGAAATATGTTTGTTCATTTTTATGAAACCTGTTTGCTTACATTTTACCAGGCTAATGGAAATGCAACTTTTCCATATTTTAGTTTTTTGCAGATATTTAAAAAATGTGTTGACAGGTGGATGGAAGTATCAGTTAGTTATTTAGAAACCGTGATTGATGCTTTGACTGTTGTATTTCTTTTTGTCAACTTTTTGCTTCACCCAAATCCCCCCCCCCAAAAAAACCCCACATTGCGAGTTGTATCTAGCTGTCCAGATAGATTTTGGTTTCATTTGTCTGACTTTTTACATGTATGCCTCCATCCCAGCACGGAGGTGAATGGATTTGCGTTTGTGGAGCTCAAAGCACTGGAAAAGTCTACTTAAAGAACTGAAACGCAACATTTCTTTCACAAACCTGTTTCATGTGCAAGTATCACACTTGAAAAGCTGTTTGGGAACGGCAAAATTTTCTAAAAATGTCCTCAATTGCCCAAAAAAGTACTTGCTCTCGCTTGAGTTGGTTTTGCTTTTGGCGAAGAAGACTTGATGCGCCAAAGGGTGATATGGAAACGGAGAATAAGTTCTGACGTAGCGAACATTTAACCCAGCTGAACTGTTCCGCATTCATTTGTCTTCGAGAAACATGGCCGACACGAAGGACCAATTCCAACTTGCCCAGTAGAAACTAATTGCTGAGGAACCTCTCCGTTTCTCCATCTGTTTTTTTATCAGGACTATTTCTTTGGTAAAAAAGGTGTCGTGAAGCTGACCCACGTTCTCTCCCCCAACTGCAGGTTTGCAGGGCGGACAGTCAGCAGCGGAGCCCTGGTCTTGGTGTCGCTGGAGCTGAACGAGTCCTCCGCTGCCCTGCTTACCATCAACACAGACAAGAGCGTCATGGCTTCCATGTTGCTCCGAGACCTCAAACAAGCCCTCGCTCAGTCATAGAGCCCCCCTCCTCCCAACGTCCTTTAGTAAAGGTAAAGGGGAACAGCGCTTAATTAAAGATTTCCTGTATTTTATTTCTGTGGTTCAGGACAATTCAGGTGGCGCTTATATCCAACATACAGAAGCCGAAGTGCTTGAACTTGTGTGCTCTCAGGAGAATTAACTGGAAACTGGAAGAGCACTCGTGCAGCGTTTCTAAAATGTATGGAGTGTGTGGGTTTTGGAAACGATTGTCCTGAATCTGCAGGAATAACTTTGTGAAAGTCTTGACTCCCCTTTTTTTAAAACACAGAAAAAGGCATCATAGAAGTGATGAGACATTTTAAAATGTGACCCTTCAAAACCTAAACATGACACGGCTCCATCACTAAAATGACAAACCAACTGGTCATTTACTTCAGTGGTGACTGTATTTATGGTTTCTGTACAAGCAGCTGTACATACATTTTGGGAGAACAGGTGCATCGCTGCCCGACTGTCTCTCTCCAATGTTTCTTCAAATTGAGATGCAGCTAAAGCAGCGACGTCTCTCCAAGCGACCCTGTGTTTGCATTCATGGACTTTAGTTCTTTAGTGCCAAGGAAAAGGAGGATTTCTCCACGACCACATCATTATAAACCTCCTGAAAGCCAAACTAGTCTGCAGTTTTACGTTCCAACCTTTACAGCGCCCGAAATCACATTTGTTAAAGTGCCTTCTACGTGAGAACAATGTTATTTAGAAAACCAAACGTACACATTAGACTCAAATCAACGAGGTCTTTTTATCTGTATTGCTTTTGCTGAACAATAAAAAGTGAATTTATTACAACAGTAAACATTTTATCTGTTTGTGTCTTGCTCGTAAGAAACGCTCTGGGCTGTCGTCACCCGACTGCGTCTCTCCCAACATCACTTCGCTGTGATTTATGGGCATTTAGCCCGAACGTGGCTGAAACACAAAATCGTTAATGATGAGCTCTGCTAATTGGCAGGCTGAGGCACATGCATGTACTGATGACATCGTGATTTTGATGAATCTGCCACTCTACATGCTCATATACAGTATGTCCTCCCGTGTTTCCATCCGGCAGCGACTGTGCTGTGTCCCGTGTAAACCGGGAGTAGGCGAGCAGTGACTCGTGCTCCAAGTTTAGTCTGTTTACATCCAAACCTTTACTGTTTTTCATAGATATATTGTATGTAAGTGCACTTGACTTAATGAAACAGCTACCCTGTAAATATGAACAGATGCATGTCTCACGCAAACACAAATAGGTGTCAAACAGTATCAACATAAGCTGCTGTAGCTCCTGTTTCTACATCTCGTGTATCCGTTTTACATTTGAGTCACGCAGCTAAATAAATACCTAGCTATATTTGGGGGAGAAAAAAAAAAACAAAAGCTTGTTGAACAACACTTACTGATTATTGTGAAGGGATTTCCAGAATCCTCAAAGCCTCTTCTAACCATCTGGATTAAAAAAAATATTCCGTCCGCTGCATGAAAATAAATAAATAAATAAAAGATTTTCTATTGGCAAATAAATACATTTTTATATATATAGTTAATTTATCAGAAGGCGATCTCCTTAAATGGCAAGGACCGATCTGAATGTTAACTGCATAGAATTTGTTAATATATTTATGTTTCATTTTTATTTTAGCTATATGATCTGCAGTATCGGTGTTCTTGCACTGTTTAGTTTTTAATCACCTTACATTTTTAATCACCTTACATTAGCAGATTCAATGGAGGAAGAAAGGCTTGTTGAAGTGACTGTTCCCCCACAGCAGTGCAGAGAGGTAGTTATATATGCACATACATCCTAATTTTAGGGCAGGTGCCAGATGACGGATTCAATGGAGGAAAAATGGAGAGTATCATTAAAAAAAAAACAACAGTCCGTCTTTAAAGGCGTCGTCATCACGCAAATGGCCAACACAGGAAAAGATATCTATAGTCATAGTCCAGCAACACTTTGATACATTAGCAAACAAAACATTAGCATTTTCACTGCGCCTGCAAATCGTTGGCCCTCCGAACTGCTATAAAGCAGCGGCAGTAATGTTCAAAAGACAGTCATGGCAGTTTGTGAAAACCGTGGCTGCCGAAGTGGTAATAAGAGTCGTAACGGCACAACAAAGTGATAGTTTATGTTAATATTCTGTTGTAGAAAGATGCATGAGGACTCTGTGCAGCAGGGAGAATGATGAGTGAAGATGCTTTTAGCAGAATGCAGACAGTTCTGCTGTGCCGAGTAAAGCTGTGCAGACGTACGTGCTGTGTTTTAGCACCGAGTAGGCCGGCGGCGTAGTGTGCTTTGCGTCTGGCTGTCTTTTCCGGCTCATAAATAGCGTCTCTCTGAGGGCTGTGGTGAACACCTGTTAGCTCATCTGTCACAGGAGCTCCACTCGCATCCATCACCTCTCCCTCTGTACTCATTCCCCCAGCCAGCTGTTCCCATTACACACACACACACACACACACACACACACACACACACACACACACACGAGCGGTGTCAGGCCTGCCAGACACACACACACACACCGTACAGATCCACAGCCACACGGAAGATTTTCAAACACATTGTACAAGTTACTTTACTAGAAGAAAAAGGGGTAAAAAAAAAAAAACCTGCCACATATAAGAGTTTCTAAGTTTAAAGTTACACTTCCTTCCCAAGGAGCAGCTAAATGCTAACATGCTCTCAGTGACGGCAGGTATAATGTTGACTATGTTCACCATTCTAGTTTAGCGTGTTGGCATGGTAACACTTGCTAAGCGTCTCAGAGGCCGATTAGGTATTTGGTTATAGCTCAACGATTCGGACATCTAAAAGAAAAAAGAATGACCTGATGACCTGATGATAGTTGGCCACTAACTGGTGATCAAAGTGGAGCATTTAGCAGCTAAAGAGCCAGATAATTCCCTCAGGAGACCAAAAAACAGAGCTGAAAGAGAGCGCATGTGTTCGTCATGTGATACAACCATGACTCCAAATGAACGTTCACGTTGCTTTGTATCTTCTGGATGTTTAAATAAGCAACTGTTCGCCAAATATCGAGTTAAAAGGTGATAACTTGTGGCAACTTGTTTCCGCTGCCCCCTAGTGGCCCAGAAAAAGCTCCATAGCCAAAAGTTCAATGTCCTTCCTTAGCATCAGAACTGAAACAGAAATCTGTGTCCCCGATAGCCAAATGCACACCTGAGCTGCTGACAACCCACCATCCACAGTGCTCCCACGCTGCATCTGAAAACACTGTACGATGCCCCACATCCTCATGATTTTGAGTTATTATAAGCACAAAGGAAAAGCACAGCGAGTGGCGGACGTGTTCCAATAAACAACCCAGCTTTACGTTCGTGTTTGCTGATGAGGGCTGATTAGTTCGAGTCGGTTTCCTTGTCGTTTGCAGTTGCAAAAACAACTCATTTAACAACTTGGCGACAAATGGATGTGTAATAACTTACACTTGAACAGATAATAGCTGCCGTTTGTCTGACTTCAACCACCACAAGGCTTTTAACAGAAGCTTAGCTCGCTCCTATTGCAATCACCATGGCAACCTCTGCATGCCAACAACGTCAGAAAGCCTGGCTTGTAGCAGTGGCCGTGTGTTCCCCCACAGCAGCGCAGAGAGGTAGATATCTGAGCAAAGCGTGCTAACTTTAGGGCAGGTGCAAGATGACAGATTCAATGGAGGAAAAATGGAAAGTATTGTAAAAAAAAAAAAAAGACAGAAACATTCCGGGTTCAGGCTACACACGGCATCAGCCCAATAACAGCCCGCCAGGAACCGAAATGGCCGTCTGAGACACGGCAGTTGATATTTTTATCCCTTGTATCATAGTGGACACGACAGCCGACGTAGCGTCTGGGACACGCCTCACGTCGCCTCGACAAAAACAGTTGAGCGTGTGACAGATCCCACGACGCGCACCGTGACGACTGTCTGACCGCCGTAACGGACGGAAACGGCGTGCAGCCTCGCGTTATGCTCTTTAACGCGCTGCACGAGGTATCGTCTGGTACAGTTACGGGAAGGTGTTAAAATGAACTCACATTTTAGGGATGAGTTTTTCATCGAGCGTCCTCCTACTGATGGATACACAAGGGTGTGTGTGTGTGTGTGTGATCCATCTCCCGGTGTTGGCACCTGCTGTAATGGGCTCTGGGGAGCGAATGAGAGAACGGGGGGGGGGGGGGCGGCCTCTCTTCCCCTTCACCTCTCCCTCAACATTGCTGTGCAGTGACAGCTTGATTTCTTTCCCTCTCTGGGCTGCAGCACAGTGACATGATGGGCCTGCTCAGTTGGTCTTATCACGGCCGGTGTTTGAAGAGAAGGGGGGGGGGGTTAAAGCAGAGGATCCCAGCTGAGGAAACGCCTGTCTGACCCCACCACTGAGAGCAACTTCTCATTAGCCAGCATGTCTCTGATCAGCCCCTCGAAACACAGACCTGCAGGCAAAGACGCAGCACACAGCAGCCACATTATGTTGTAGATCTCCTCCTTTTTATTAGTTTGAGAATTGTACTTCCTGTCATAACAGTAACATTAGATTTGCTTTTTAATGGCGTCGGCTCCTCTTTGCAACCTGAACAGTTTACACGCCTGTCCTCGAACAGCTCTTACACTAACCAACCAGAAATAAAAAAATGAAAAAACACCTAAAGAAAGTGAGGTTCATTATCATCGGAGGCCGAGTTAACCGGCAGTCTCTCGTCGCCGTTTTTTGCTAGCAGTGTTAGCACGCTAGTGAAGGTAACCAGCCGCAGCTTCTTTACTATATTGCGGCATCTTAACGTCTGTGGATGTGTTTTTGCTTTTCGCAGGCTAATCTCTGCAGTCGGTGCAGCACAGAACCTCGTCCTGCACTTCCTCTTGAGTGTTAATGTTGGAGGCCATGTATCGCGTTAGATATTGTTTTGCTCGAACATTTGAAAATTGGTTAAAATGCCCATCCGTAGTTGTAGGCGCTAGATTTTCGTGTGAACCCAGAAGTTCTTCTTTCAATTTCAGCTCTCCGTTGTATTGAGAGTAACAAACCGTCGTCGCGCTTCGACGCAGACCGACTTTCTGGTTTGTTACAGGCAAATTAAGTTGATTACAGATTCTCCAACTGATCATTTCACAAGTCGCTAACACAGTTGATCCTCTGGCGACATAAAGCGATGTTCCCTCGATGCGCTCGAACGCACCTTAACTTTAAAAGCGAGGCCCGCGTGATGATGGGAAAGGCGCGTGACATCTGACGAAAAGGTGTCGCATACGCACAAATACAATTTCTCCCCCCAAAACAATCACCGTGTGACTCCGGCAGACCCGTGGGAACAGTAATTGTGGTGATTATGCTTAAATTGATGCTTCACAGCTATTCCTGTGTCTCCTGTATTGTAATTAGTTTTTTTTCTTTTCCTTCCCCTTTTCCTCAACTGAAGCTTCTTTTAAATGCTTCTTTGGAGCACGGAGACTAATGACTACATGTTTCCCCACTGAAATGTTCAATCAGCGGGCTCATTAGGAAGACAGACACATTCGGCTCTGCTGATTTGATTTGTCACTTTCCTTTTTTGGTGTCCCACATTTATCAATCTGCAGTCCAGAGGAGATGAGGAGTTGGGAGCGCTCTGTCCGGTTACCGGGGCGCGCGGCTGTATTTAATGCTCGTGTAGGTTAAAGTAACGAGGCACAACATACCAGAAGTTCTCTCAGGACACTTCTCACATAGAGCCGGTCTCTTTTTAATAATAGTATTCAGAGGCACAACAGTTCATAGGATTTGTGAAGTTTTGCAATGATAAATATTAGCTTTAAGCGCAACATCACAGGCATCATATTGTTTAACGTTGGAGTTTCTTGAGGCTTTGTGCGCCGTGCGTGTGGAGGAACCAGTCATTGCAGATTCTCTGAAAGGCTGTAAGTGCTTTCATGACATTGTTCGTTCTCTTTTTAAAAAGGTACGCAGTTCCCCGGGGGCCGTCTTGCAGGTGGATGCTTGTGTTCCTCCTGTAGTGAACGCACGCACAAAAGAAAACACACGAAAAAGAGCGTTTATGGTCAGCCGGTAAGAAACCCCCACCACCCACCAGCCTTTAATTAGCATTTGATTGCACTTTAAAAAACACTCGAGTGCATTAAAAAGTGATCACACAGTCAAAATGGAGATTGGCTTCATTAATAGTGACTAGGAGGTAAAACGCCACGTGGATGCAACGCACGTGAAAACACATTTTTGCACCCAGCTACACGCTCCTCTCCTCCTCCACCCGCTGTTGTGATTCATTTTGTGATACAGATGCAGGAGCTGTTGACGGGTTAGAATGAGTTAATATAAGTTAATAAGTTAAAAGGGGTGAGGAGAAGGTGAGTGCTGTTAAAGTGCTCCGCTGTCCTATTCGGCACCTATTTGCCCCCATAAAGGAGTGCACTAAAACAGACTCCATCTGACATAGTGGCATATTAGCGGCGCAAAAAGACACATAAACCACAGTGATTCACGCACACAAAAGCCCCCTCGCCGAGTCTCTAGACGCCCCTAATGAAGACCTGTATGTGGCGGCGAGCGCACAATAAAGCACAGCGAGCAGAGAGTGCCAGGCCTCTCCGCCTGCAAACACTTTGCATCTGCATCAGCGTCTCCGTCCTCTCAATGATCATCAAAGCCAGAGTGGAGTCTGGGAATCGGAGAAGTGCCTCTGTGCGTGTCCGTGTGCTTGCTGTTTTGAATCGACTGTATTGTTCATTCAAGGAATTAACCTGCATGTAGAAAACCCTGCCTGTTTTTCTTTTCAGGATTTGCATGCTCACGTCTGCATGAGTTTTTCCCTTCAGAACGCATTGCTTATTGTATTCCTGGAGTGCTTTAATAATAATAATAAGAGCCGCGGTTAGTCGGTTAATTGACTGGTCGACAGTCCAGTCAATTTGCTGCTTTTCTTTGTCACACGACGGTAAAGTGGATTTTTGGACTGTTGGTCGGACAAAATTAGACATTTAAGGGTGTCGTCACATTGGGTTCTAGGACATTTTTATTGCGGGAGGGTGTTTTTTTCAGTCAATTAATGAATAAAAGAAATGTGCTGGATGGAAATTGAAAATGCGGGTAAAATTTGAATGCGGCTAGTAGATTTCAGACACAAAATATTTTACCAATGAGTGGCTGGTGAATTTATTTCCCAGCCTGTCGATTCACCTATAATGAAAATAATCCTTAGTTGCAGCCCTAATAATAATAGATACGGGCCTTCATTCATTCATCATCAAGACACGTTTGAAACGCCTCAAATCAGATGCAGAATATTGTGAGCAGATTTGGATTTGAGGTTGGAAAGTCTTCAAGTTCGACAGAGTCTAAAAACATTTCCGGTTGTTAGGATTAGCTGCTTTTTCTTTATCTGATGTGACCGTAAAGTGAATATCTTTGGGTTTGGGACAAAACGGGACATTTGAAGACGTCGCGTTTGAAATTCTGATTTGTGATTTTGCGATTTTTTTTTAACTATTTTCTGGCATCAATGAACAAGAAAAAAGGAAAGCAATCGCTCTTGTAAAAGTCGTTGCCCATTAACATCCAGTTTCCTTTGGAAATGTTGGAAAAATTTACCTATTCAACTCCTCATATGATGTTTACAAACCACTCCGACAACTAGAAATATTAAAAATGTACTTTTTAGATCCTTTTGGGCTCTTTGGGCCTTGAACAGATATTTAGTTTATATTTAAATTAATCTAAACTGTCTGTTTGGTGAAACTGCTAACCGACTCATGGACATCGCAAACGTTAACAAGGAGACACAACTAAACACTGTTTTTTCAGAAGAGGTCACAGGCCAAGAAGCTTGGAAACCTGCTGCTTTAATCTTTAACAGTGTGTTGTATTTTATGAGCCTGTCACGTGTTTTTTACTGTTCAATATTCATCTGAGCAGCAAGTAGTTGTCATATCAGTGTAGTGCATAAGTACAGTATTTCCCTCTGAAATGTAGTGGAGTAGAAGTATAACGTTTCATAAAATGGAAATACTCATGTAGAGTTGTTCTTCTGTACGTGACTAAATGTCCTGAATATATCTTTCTGGGTGTCGGGCTGATTTTAAGATGTAACCCTGGGCTGTGACGTTGCACTTTTTCTCTATTTTTCTGACATCATCGATGAAAAACAATCCCCGAGCGAGCGCACTTTGAAAACCAATGACTTGCAGTACTTTATTGCACCGCATACTTTTTAATATGCCCGTATCCTGCTTTGACCGTTTCTTCAGGGGCAACTCGAAAGACAGACTTCTGTCTGGTTTCGCTGCGCAATCACCTTCCCTGTAGATTTAAAGAAATGTCACAACTGTATACGCTTTTAACACAACGCGCTGGTCTCTCATCTGAATGCTAATTTGCTCATTTCGCACGGAGGGAGGAGGGGACCGGATGAGTTTGCTAGAAATCACAGCTGTAGAGCGCGTCAGGCCTGGCCTCTCCTCCTCCCGCAGCTCTGAAGGCTGCTTAATTAACCCCGGGCCGGCCGGCGGGGCGGGCAGGTTTCCTGGCAGCGCATGGCCACAGGCGGTGGACCCTGCTCCCTAGATTTAAATGCGCATCTCATTTCCACTGTGCTGAACACGCACATGCAGCCCCCCCCCTCTCTAGTGAGAGAGAGAGAGGCAGTGCTGCAACCCCAATTCTCCCCCCAAAATCCAGCATCTAATCCCCTTGAGATGGCCTTTGAGGGGGCGGATCCCGGGTCGCCCGAGTCACTTTTGGGGAGCTAAATGCTTTTGGAAAGACCCTTTTGTTTGCACCACGCACACGGCGGCGACCCTTTGAGGCGACTTAAATAGAAAGTGACTGGCCTTTAATTGGGGTGGCCTGTGAGCAGTTGTCATATGGAGATATTTGAATAGAGATCGTGTTGCAGCACTTCACCCAAAATCCACCGGCGGCTCGAGGGCAGCGGTGAAACTGGGTGGATTAGATAAATGGACTCAATCAGCCAATTAGCACTTTAACCGGCATCAGGAACATGCTGGTTAACATTTGAAAGGATTTCAAAGCCTGGCCCCTCTTGTGCGGCCACCTTTGTCACCTTTGTTATTAACAGATGTGTCGTCATACTGAGGGATTACACCGGAGGAGGCTGTAATCTTGTTAGGTTAAGATTACAACTGTGATCACGGGTGTGAGCGGGGCGGCCCGTTTGGGTTTTGCGGTGAGTTCACAGAGGGATGGGATGTTTGGACGAGTGTCAGTCGGTCCATTTTGTTCCATTCCTCATTGGAGATGATTTCATATCGGCTCCGCGGGGCTGACAAGGTTACACGCCGCATTTGTTTGAGTTTGGCATCTCTAATCATGGCGTTTCCAATTGTGTGATTTATGTTCACCGCCCAAATGCGAGCCATGATTACGGGCCTGGTGGCGAGTGCAGTTTGGATGTCTGTGGTAGGCGATTGGGGGGGGGGGGAGGAGTAAATGGGCGTTTTATTTATCACCGGTGCCACAGCCCCCCGGAGCGGAAGAGCGCCCTCCCAAATTGAAATATAGCGGAGTTTACTCTCCTGATTAGGGCTCTCTCCGCCGTGCTCAGCCCAAGGCTATCATCAAACTGAGAACAGCAGCTCTGACACCTAATTGCGTCTGGATTAATGTGGCCCGGACTGACAGCGAAGCTTCCCTCCAAACCTCCTTTGTAAAGACCATGAATCCCCAAGAAAGTGCCGCCATTGGATTTATGGAGCTTTAAAGGAAATAAAGCTCACATTATTAATTTAACTCATCTGAATATATAATTGATTCATATTTGTGTATGTTTTCCCACATTTACGGGCTTTACCCTCAAACATGATACAATTTG
Organism: Gadopsis marmoratus; assembly: GCA_036023855.1. Classification (NCBI taxonomy): domain Eukaryota; kingdom Metazoa; phylum Chordata; class Actinopteri; order Centrarchiformes; family Percichthyidae; genus Gadopsis; species Gadopsis marmoratus. The sequence continues at coordinate 531 of JAVQJF010029500.1, read as the reverse complement.
TCTCTGCAAGGTGTTTTAATCTGGGTAAAAACACGGATTAAATAGGAGAAGCCCTGTTCATCACTAAACTAATAACATTGAAAAGCTAAACTTACAAAATATATGTAATTGATGATAAAATACGTCCAGTAATAAATGTAAATATCCTAAAGTAGCTAAAAAACAAGGTAATTAAAGCATAAAATCTGACTTAAGAAGGCCCTTTAAGTCCTTAAATAGTCATTCTAGTTTAATCAATAGTAATCATAACGAGTGCTGCATAGCGACATCCTGAAGGCAGCAATGAGAGCCCACATGCTGAGGTGTGGTTAGCTGGGTTCAACGTCACGGATTTCCTGATGGTTTGTTGGTTCCAAAAAGGCCTCGGATTCGTCTGTTTGACTCCAGTAATCTTCCAAGTCTGAGCGTCACGGTCCGGCCTGTTTCTGCCCTCCTCTGTCAGACTGTGCAGATGCAGGAAGAGGTCGAAACAACTCATAATAACCCCCCCCCCCCCCCAAAAAAAAAAAGAGTGTTTAAACCTTGCTGGCC
>JAVQJF010029499.1:0-15811 GCA_036023855.1 Gadopsis marmoratus | reverse complement strand
CATTATCCATACTGCTTATCCCGAAGGGTCACAGGGGGGGGCTGGAGCCTATCCCAGCTAACATTTGGGCGAGAGGCAGGAATCCAAACAGGAATGCAAAAAAAAATAAAAAATGTGACTACTCCCGCCATAACTATATCTTTTTCTTTCTTCAAAAAGGTGTTTTTACCATGAATCCAAACACGCTGAGCAAATATCAATAAGCAGCAGACGGCAGTGATGCTGGTGAGAGTCTGACTTCTCACTGAGGCAATTAGCTAAGTGCAAAACAAGGCACTCTGAGCGGTTGGCCTCGGGATGGAAGGAAACACTCACCTAACATCCTGATCGATATGTGTGTGTGTTCTCTGGTTGGACGTGTCCCACAGCACTTATCACACACACGTGAACACACACACACACACACACACACACACACACACGGCGACATCACCGTTCGGGTCGAAGTACATTTCACCCACACCCCTCCAAAGTCAAATAAAGGATCCACTCCGGCCTGATCTGCTCTCACCGCATGTGATGACTCCACACTCGTGGATTCAAACTATTCATGTAACAGCGTGGAGGTGATAATATAATCACTATTCCACTGGAACAAATGTTTTATTCATGTATCAAAACACTCAAAGCAAAGTCAGCATAAGCCATTGAAAAAGATTTCAGCGCAACTTACATTTTATTCCTCATATATGAAGAATGGTACTAAGGTGACTCGGTGAACACTGGAGTTGTGGTCAGGTGAGTAAGTGAAATAGACGAATTAGCCTTGTAGGGGAATGAAAAACCAACAATCATTTGAAATGGCTGGGAAACCAATTGAGAAAGTAAATGAGTTTAAAATTCTTGGCACTAGAATCCCTGCTAGTCTTGAAGGAATAGCTCCGTGTTCTGTGAATGTTGTAGCACTGCATCATGAACAGGACATTATAAATTCTGTACAATCACATGTGGATTGAGCGGAGACTTTTATTTTGAAGGGAAACATATTAGCACTTCCTTTGCTATACATTATTATTAGTGTAAATGTATTTTCATGAGTCAAAGGTGTTGTAATGCAGAATTTGTAGACTTTTCTAAGGGGCTGTTGCTCCCCGTCACACAACACACCACGAATGCAGACTTGGATGCACGACACATCTTTCTGAGAGGGAGATGAGATGGAGGATGATTGATATCAATCTCGTGTCTGTGTTTTTAAGTAGCTGGAGTAGTGACCGGAAGCCGGGAGAGACAGGTAGCCTGGTTCTGTCCAAAGTGGGAAAATACACCTACCAACAACTCTAAATCTCACACATAAACAGTATGTTATCTTGAACTTTTCCCTCATTCGAATAGAAATGTCAAAAATGACAATTTGTGGTTTCAGGGGGGGCGTCATGATCCTGGCTGGGTTTGGTGTGCTTTCCCTGGAGGTGAGGATGAGGACATCGCCTAGTGTTAGTAAGCCGCCAGACAAGTCGGATTCTGATTGTTCTAAAGACTCGGTTTTCTCCCTCTTTTATAGCATCTCCTCTGGGTGTTTTCGCCTTCCCGGCTCCCGGACCGCGGCCAGCCCTTCAACCTCCTCTCTGCCAACCCAGACTGACGAACTCTCGCTTTTTCCCCCACAATAAAGAGACTTTTCATTGCTCACTCCTTGCTTCTGCCCGTTGTCTGCGTCTGGGTCCACCGTCCCCACGACACCACAGAGGGTTATTGGTTGGAGCTATTTCTTGGCAAACAGCTATGGGTGCAGTGACCTTGATCCGGCTCCTGTGGCCTTATTTATAAAGCTCAGTGCAGATTCCATCCTGGAACACTGCAGCTCACAAAGCTACGTACGCATGAAAATGTGCAGATCCATAAAAATGTGCATACCAACAGGTATAAATTTGTCTGGTCTGCTCACTTGTCCACATAACAAGTGGACTCTGGAGGAGCTTGTTCATTTATAGGGTGACCCTGGGCCATGTCAGCCGCTGCAGGAAAACCATAGGGCTGTGCCACATTCTGGAGAACCACACGAGCCCTAATAATCCGTCACGCCTTAATAATAATAATAATAATAATAATAATAATGAGCTTTTATAGCATTTTGCCGAACAAAGACAAATTAAAAGTGGTAGGCAAACAATCAAAAACGGTTTAAAAGTTATACAACGTCAAGGAAAGCAGCTCCATATGTGAATCAAATAAAATAATGAAAGCAATTAATAAAATAAGAGTTGTATGCCTTTGCATAATAATAGGTTTGAAGTAGTGACTTAACAGCTAAAAATTATTTTACACCACAAACTCTGAGAACGCACATTTATAAAAACGTTTTTTTAGAGGGATTGAAAAGAGGATATATATATCAGAGTGCAGACAGATTTGTCTCGGCATCTCCATGAGATTTCAGGAGATTTGGTGCGTTCAGGGACTGCAGGCTTGACCGTGTGCTTCGTTTATCTGCACCAGATAATGTTGCGTTCTCGCTCAGGAAAAAGGAATAAAAGCCAACCAGGCTGAAGTCTTCTTCCTGCAGCACCGTGCCTCATAATAAATGAGTCGTGGGCTGAGCCAGGCCATCGAGCCACTGCATCTCACGAATCAACATTTATGGACTGCTAATGCTTGTGATTAACAAAAGCAAACTCGTCCTCATTTGGTGCTTTTATCGCAACATGAGTGCAGTCAATTACTTCTGATTCCATTTGGAGAAACCGGACGTTGCTGCAAATTGTTTTTTGATGTTGGCCTGCTCACCCACAGTGTAGGGAAACATTTATAACACAGGGTGATTTCGGTAAGGCAATCCAAGACAGCTGGCATAATTGCACTCATAAAGGGGACCTGCACAGGGGTGGACCTGTTCCGCTGTGTGGGTTCCAAAGTTGGGCAATTCAGCACAGATTCCCAGGAGAATGGCTCTTGGTAATCTGAATCGGCTTATTAACCATTCATCATCATCACGGGGCAGGAAGTCCTCATGGTCCTCGAACACGCGTTCATGTCTCAGTCTTCTATTTGCCAAGTCTTCAAGCCACATCATTTCACCCATGAGCACCATTTATAGCCCCTGATTTCAATATCACCGTATCGGTACAATCATTTGTGCTTTCACTTGTTTGACTACACTTATAAGGTATGTGAGTGGTGATAATGAAGATGCAGCCACAGTTAGAGGGAGGCTTATACGCTATGAAATGAAGCGCTGTGTGATGATGTGCGTTTTATAACTCATCTGTGTTTCTCCGCCTTTATTTCGTGATGTCACCATGGTGACTGAAAAACTGCGTGACCTCTTCGCGTGGGTGAAAAATGTGCAGCTTATTCTGCTTTGAATTTCTCTTTAAATTCAGACGCTTTATGCGGATTTAGTCCTGTCAGGTCGCTGTTTTTCCTCCTTGCTTCCAGTCTGTATGCTAAGCTAGGCTAGGCTAGGCTAACCACGCCCTGCTCCAGCTCCGTACTTAACACACAGACATGAATCTGAGTTTGTCAGTGGCAAATTTCTGCCCACCCCACTTTTACCATTTCTGTTTGATTTTCTCACTGAAGTGTCTGTAAACTGTGTCCTCTGAATGTCCAGCTGCCAACATCTGGATGAGAGTGCAGTGTGCTCATGTTAGTCGCCTTCACTGTGCTGACAGCAATCAGGATTAATGAGCAGCAGCGAGTGGTGGGTTTCGCCTCACAGACTACATAAAGGTTCCACTGTCTTATTAGTGGGAATTGTTGGGGCCGTATGTAGAGTCAGACTTCAGGTGCTGCTCGTGCATCTAAAAGTTACTTTTGGGTAAAAACAAAAAAAGGTATTATTCACCAGAATCAGAAAGCCCTGCTTATTTTAACATTATAACAGACAAAGAAACATACAAAGATGTACACACATAATGTAAGTGTATGACAATGACACAATCTACGCTCATCTGCTTCGACAAAATGCAAATGTTCATGCTGAGTATTATGATAATAGGTACAAACCTCCAGTTAACAATCTTTTTTAAAATGAGGATGAGCTTGTGTGCAGCCTCAGCATGTCTGTTTCCAAGGTGAGGACACCGTGTTCATCAATCATGCTTTTAGAAACCATTAGGGTCTGTCTCTGTAACCTCGTGGGAACGTGTAGGATGGAAGAGTCAGACGCTCGAGGCTGAACATCGCCGCCACGCTGCACGTGTGTTCATGCTATCTGTTGCAGCGTTTGAAGTATCTACACAGACCTTCTTTGACAGGTGCATCAATCGGTTGGCTGCAAAGCAAATATCCAGCTTTCACAAAATGATGAGAGGAAGATGTCGAGAATGACGGCTTGGAAAAGAAGAAACGTCTCGTGTTGCACACCGACGTCACAAACGCAGCGCTTTGACTTTTCCTGAATGTCGGAGTGTCGCCTGTCTGGAAGGAGAGCTGCTTCCTTTTGTCATCTCTGAAAACACAAACAGCCCGTCGCCACAAAGTTTGATTTTTGTTTTTCTTGAAAGATAAAAACAGAAAAGTCTTCAATCAAATCCAGCTTTAATACAAGAAAAGGTTGTGTGATGTTCTCACCAACACTTGTACTCATCCAAACTTTGTATTTAGTTTGTCGAATCTGTGCAGGTACAGAAATATGAAAACAACTATTTGGGATTCTAGAAGGAACCATTTCAATTATTGTCATTCTAACGTTTTTCTTAGAAGGTGGGGTCGTCATGTCTGTGGACTTCGGTTCGATGTGTCTTCTTTTACTCTGAATCAATCACAGGTCATTTCAGAGCTTAGTATTGGCTGAGCAGACACGCGTGAACGTCTGGTTCAAGGTTAGAAAATCCTGCTACTTGTGATACATCTTCAACACCTCTTCTGCTCCACCCGGAGCTTTGGGCTCATTATGTCGATGCCACGGCGCTCCTATCGACGAGTGGCAAAGAGGCATGATGGGGAATAACTGAGGGGGCAGCCTGGGCTGCTCTGCTCTGCGGCCGCGAAGCTCTGGAGGGGCGATTTTGAGAAGACAAGATGCGGCGGAGTGATACGGCGCAGCAGAGAGAGGCAGCTTTACTGTACGAATTAAACAGCTCAAAACATGATTGGTCAATACAAGTTGGACTACAAATGGAATACAAACTTTTCCAGTACCAAAACCCTGTCCCTGACCCCTGCATTCATATGCAGATATCTGTATATAGAGATTATATAGAGCCTTATGTTGCTAAGCTGCTAATATGGGTAGTTGTGGGAGTCGGTTACAAAATACTTGCAGTGTTTAGGCAGGAGGTGCCTGGGCATTTTGCACAGCCAGTGCAGTTTTGCATATGCAATATTTTGTCTGTTTGCACATAATGAGGATTACGAAACACGCTCTCATTTTCACTGTTCGGAATTTCTACTTTCTTTCTTTCCTCCGTTGTTTCCCGCTCGTCATGTTACATCGTCACATGTTCACATCCCTACAACTGTTGAGGAGAAGCATCTGAGAGGAAACCTGGGGGCTATAGAATACCATAACGGCAGCTATGAATATTGTTTCGTTAGCGCGCGCTTTGTTCTTGGAGACGGCACACTGGCGTCTCAACCAGGCGGCTTTACATAAATGTGGGTTCTATGATGTGGAAACAAAGATGATGCTGGCTGGGATAAAAAGACAGGGCTATGTGGGAGTGACCCTTCAGGCAAAACACAACAATTGTTATATGATACAGTTTACAGATTTATGGCCAAAAAGCAGCTGGATTGGTGACCTACATGCAACTGAAATCTTCCTGCAGCAGCAGAAGAAATGATGAAAAGAAAATATGTAACTACGTAAGAGGAATTAAGCAACAAAACTGATGAAACCAACAAGGTAATGCAAAATATTCCATTCAACTCAACAAAATAAGCATTAAAAACTGTGTGACTTTTAATGTCAGACAATGAGGGAGAAAGCTAGTAAAGGCAGTATACATTATGTAGAAATATACATGATATATAATAAATATATAATAATATATAATAAAGTCAACGAGGACAACAGCTTTGTAATGTTCCAAAAGACATCCACATTATCACACTGCACAGACTGTAATGACATGAACATTACTGGCTGCAGGAAGCTCTAAGCCATACGTTCATATTGAAATAGCTGATAATGCCACTGCTGCTGACAAAATGGAACAATGTCATCTTTTCTGCTGAGATGTTTTCCAGTTTGATATGTACTGTACAGTCTGCACTGTACCGCTTCCAGGCATTAGCAGCAGGCTCACACGGCGAGTCAGACAGTGACAAAAGAAGCTCTCGCACTCTCTCAGCTTTGATCCCAAACAGGCGGCTGAGTCTACAGCCGAGCTAGCGGCTCTGTGGGGCGGACCACTCGTCACTTTTCACTGAATATTCAACTATGACTGCATTTTCCTACATTCTACATCCCTTTTGCAATATAAATACTGTAAATTATTACTGATGTGTAACCAGCAATTATGAGAAAAATATACGGAGCGTCTCTCCTGATTGGCTGCTGACACACTGGACGGCAGCATCTGGGTCAAACCTTGTTTAGCTGTAGACTCCAGTGACATTTAGCATCGGAGCTGAGGGCGTTGGACCAGCGCTCTGCCTCCGTTTCATCAACCCTTGTTAGTCTTGATTTGAATTCATTTTAAAACAAAGCTCAGTTTGTAAAAGTTTGCTTCCGGTGCTTTGAGCTAAATCCTAATGTCAGCATGCTGATGTTAAGGTGTGATGTTTAACATGTTAGTTTACGATGTTAGCATACTGACATGTGCTCCGAAACACAAACCGCTGAGGCTGATGTCATTAGTTCTGCAGGTATTTGGCCATAAACCAAATTCAAAATTTGACCCAATGATGTTAAGGGATCACTAAAATTATTACAAGTTATTCAGAGATGAACATGAATGTCTGTACAAAATGTCATGGCAACCCATCGAAAAGGTTTTGAGGTATTTCACTTTGAACTGACCCAGAAAAGGTCCACAGGGTATAAACACTACGAACGTCCAGAACACAGGCGGAGTAACCGCCACACGACGTAACACGAACAATGACACGACAAAGAGCAACTGAACAGGGCTGACTGACACCGATCACGAACGGCCAGGTGAAGACAATCAACACTGAGTAACAAAGACAGACAACACAAGACCAGAACTAAACAGGAAAGACATCAAAATAAAACAGGAAACACCCCCACACAGACCACACAGGGAATTTATTCATTTCCAAAGGCAGGCAGATGTTGTTTACGTAGCTCCATCTAGGGAAAATGACATTGCATTACAGCAGGAATCGCTCCGTCCCGGAACTCAAATCAGACCAAACTGAGCAGCTACAGCTGAATCATTTATTGTATATAAATCTTAAATGATACCTTTATGCTGAGGGTGAACATCTGAATCAACTAAACTAACTTACAGAACAAAACAGAACGGACAAAAACAAATATATAGGCTAACTACAAACTAACATACTTCCCAAATAACATGGACTAAATCAACCAGTTTGGGAATGCTGAGAAAATACTGCTCCTGCTGGCAGTTTCCAACGTGAGCTGACAGCTCTGGAGGTGACGGCAGGACCTGATCAGCAGCAGACACTCCTGGAATGCCCACCGGCGCCTCCTACAGAGGCACCCTTCACTGTGGGTTTTGGGTATCAGATAATAATCAGACAGCTCAGTAAACCTGTTTCCTGGAAGTTATGTGTCATCTGAGGTGATTTAGAACCAAATTCAAAGAAAAAAAGACTAAGCTCCATGATTAGGAGACATTGAATCCCATTGAGCCCCCCGGAGAGAGGAGTGTTGGCTGCACGGAGGGCAGCCAGGCTCAATCTGCAGCGCCACACTGGAGTGGAACCCCTCTGCCCCCCTCTTCTGACGCACCCATGCTTCAAGTCCTTCAGCCTTCAGCATGTCGCACTGGAGGAGGGTAGGAACAAGAGGCGCCCGGCTGGGACGAGGCCAGACAGAGGACAGATCAGTGTCCAGGGTTTGGACCCTCAACAGAGTAGAAGATGAACCAGAGCGGCAGCAGCACGTAGTGTATGTTACAATCGCAAAGCTACAAGATCAGAGAATTCCTCAATCAAAGTTAGATTTTGGGGTCTGTAGATTAAAACACAAAGTACAGGGGCCTTTCTATCTATCATGAAACCAAGTGATTAAAATGAGGAAAGGTTTCTGAGAGAGTGTGGAAAACATTTAATCTCTGTTCTCTGTGAATCACAGCCTCCACGACCCGAACGTAGGTTGGTGGAAATAATTAAAACCCGGAGGACACGTTTCATTTAATGCCACACAGTCAGCTGGACCTAGCCAAGTCTGAGTAGGCATAACTACATTTAACTGATTTGATCATTTGGAATCATGACAGACATTTAACAGCCCAAACACTACTGATGTTAGGAGGAGGAGGATATGGAGGCACGAGGTTAGCAACAGGAATCACCCCAACAAGGTGAGACGTGGTGACGAGCAGGTATTTCTATACCTGTTTCATTTCTCAGGAAAGACATTGGATGTAGTGTTTAAAAAATTTGAAGGCAAGTGTATCCCAATTGTATTTGTCCTGAATATTCAATAGAAACCTGAATAAGAGTACATAATATGAAAATATTACTATGTTCTGAGAAGCATTTTAAACAGGTAGACAGGGCGCTATCAAGAATGGCTCTACACATGAAAAAGTTAATATAATAATATTAATAAGATAATAAGCTAAGATTTAGAATTAAAGTCCATCCAATTAACACATGAATTACAGTTATGAGTTATATGAACCGACATTCAAAATGACAAACACACTCCACAATCTGCAGTTTACACTGACAGGAAGCTCAGATGACGAGTTAGAACAGCGCCTGTATATTGAAACACGCTTCCTTGCCAGGCTTAGATAACACATGCTGCTAGACATTAGGACTCTTGACCAGTCGTGGTTCACAGCACTGAAGCTACCTGGAACTTAGATCGTCTCCTCCTGAGCAAACTCACTTCCAAGAACTTGTCCCCAAAGCACAGGAAACATTTAGCACTTGTTACATTGAATGCACATTAACGTTTGGTGACTTCCTCAATGGAAGCGGGGCGTTAGAAGCATCATGTTGAGTCATTTCAGCTGCACGTGATTAAGAGAGTACCATGGAAATGTTTAATTCACGAATAAGTCAACACCCATGGCTCCTTCCTACATGACTGCTAATAGCATTAGTGATTCTGGACTTGGTACTACTTGGAATAAGATCAAAACTTAGCAAGAAACACGATCATTTATGTGGAGAGCCGTTTCTAGCAGCTCCTGAGGGAAGAATCTGGCTCTTTAGTTGCTAAATGTTCAGCAGCTAGTCTCTGGCGTTTGCCTGCCGTCTCGAGTTACAGTGGCTTTTTGCAGCTTTTTCTCTGCGACCAGCTGCCTGTAGCTGCTGGAGACGACACTGAGAGAGCAGGGAGACTGAGCCGAAACCGTGGAGCTGCAGCTAAACAACGAGCTGAAACTCGCTCCAAGAGGAGCTGCAGAATCAGGTTCTAATTCTCTGTAGGTTCATTACTATGAACAGTCACATTATTAACACAGTCATTTTATTACTTTTGATTATATGATTACATGATGTTGTTATAGAAATATCTGTTGTAGCAGCTTTAATGTGTGAGTATTTACGGCTCTATGTTTAGGTCATGTGCTACTTGCCTGATGTGACACTTTTCACGTGCTGCAGCCCTTTTCTCTCCTCGTTGTTGTGCTTCATAAAAGCATTAACAGCACCGTGACACGGGACAGGAATGTTGCAGAGGGCAGTCCGAGGAGCTGATCCTGCGTCTCAATTAACAGCCGTCTGCCAAAGCTTGAAGCCCCATCTCCTGAATAAATGCCTCAAAGGTTTATCCAAGCATGCATGTTAAATTAAAGCCAATGTTCTGTTAAAAATATGATTTGCAGCAGTAATTGTGAGTGGATCACGAGAGATTGGCTCAATTACCTTTGTGAAATGATCAGTCTGCAGACGCAGGTCCTTTCACAGTTTTATGGGAAATCAGAGATTCTGATGGTCCCAGGAAGTAAACTGGGCGCCGTTCCAATATTCCATAATATATATGAATATTTTAGCTGTGTCCAGTAGGTAGTGTGTTCACACAGGGCAACATTAAGGATGAGAACTGAGTGTGATGTTGATGAAGACTATTGTTCCACAACACAGTTGGAAAAATAAATAATCAAATATATATTAATATAAAATCTTCTATATGTGAGGAGAAGTGAATGTAAATGGGGAATCATGTCATTTTACTGCAACATCTGGCTCAATAACTGCTTTGCTTGTAGTCAAGTGCGAAGAAGGCATCATACAGTTCCCATTCTTTAACTATTTTCAGTTCTGACCTTTTGTAGTTCTCCAGATGTGTGCACTGCTGTGTATATGGTGGAATCATTTGCATACCGTACCATGCCGGCATTATTCAGAATGAATCGGAAAATATCAGTAAGAATTGAAAACAAAAAGCTCCTCACTTTACTGCTCTTAACTCAGAGTAACTGCCATTCAAATATTCAGTATATTTTATACTTGTGATCCATGCAGCTGCAGATGGGTCAAAGCTGTAACAATACAACGTATTCATTGACAGCTTGTGATCGATTATATCAAATGCTGCAATAAAATCTAACAATACAGCTCAAACCATCTTTATCCCGTCGGTTTCTTCCGTCCAGTCACCTGAGTTAATGCATAATAATAAATCATAAAGTTTTGGAGTGCCCCTATTCGTACTGATACATGGTGCTTACATTTGTTTCTTCTTGTTCCTTCTGAATTTGTTCATATGCAATTCTTTCCATAATTTCACTCAGTGGCTATTTTTATTTTGTAATGGTTCTTTGGATCTTTTGGATATTGTCACAATCATAGCTATTGTCCAATCCAGTGGACAGACACATTTATCCAAACTCAATTTAATTATGTGACAGATATGCAGAGTTAAATCAGTAAAATCAGACACGGATGAAGTCAAAATGCAGGTTAAGTTGTTGGATTTCCTAAAAAGGCTCCAGCATTAGTAAATGACTAAACGGACAGAACTTCAGACAGACAGAGAGCCTGTTAGTTGGTCACACCTCAGAGATTATCAAGATAATTTGGAAGTTGTATTATATGTTTAAATACATAAATAAATACACTCTGACATGTGCTTTGCTTGGAAGCATGCAAAGGCCCGTCAGAATTACATTAACTCTCTCTTCTCTCTTCTAAACTTGCTGAAAAACTGGGGAAATGGTCACTTTTGGAGTTGAAAAGTTTTCTAAACTACGTGCTTTAAAATTAGGGCCATCTGCTGGACGTAATTTGACAGTGGAAACAGTGTTCGCAGTAGCCCATTACCCCCCCCCCCACTGAAAACCACTGGTCCGCTGTAAGTTGGAGCACTAGCATTGGCACTGTTTGTGGTGGACATGGAAACCCCCAGCACTGAGACCAAAACAAGTCCAAGATGTCCAGATTACTAAACTCCAGACATTAAATCCGTACGAGACAGAACAACATTCGTTGGGCTCCACTGACATGACAGTTGTCACTGTGTTAAACATGCAACTTGATCCATCTTTGCAGACTGGTACCTCAGCGCTCTGCTGTAAATCTGAATCACGCAGTGGAATTAAATAAATAAAGCTATTCAGAGTGGGAGGATGAGATAAGGCAGAAGGAGGGGGAGCTTAGCTCGGGGGGTTTGCTGGAGGATCAGAGTCAGGCTGAAGAGCTTCGTGGAGGCACTCCGACCTTCAGGTGCCTCAACACAGACCATAATGAAATGTTTTCCTGCTTATAAATGAAATTTCATTGTTTTTCATATTTCTTTGACAGCGAGGAGTTTTCTTCAGCTTTCCCTCTCGGAGATATTAGTGTGTGGCCTTGATGTTTACGTGTTATGTTGCTTCCTGTGAATACGGCCAACAGTTACCAAGATACGAATGGGACGGGAACAAATGAGGAACCAACTGACAATTACAACCAGTACTTCCCCTATTTCCTGTAGCACTTTAATGTTACGTGGAGAAAGCAGCTGGAACTGGAACTGTTGGACAAAGTTTGGATACTGTACTTTACATAATTTCTTAAACATTTAGTAGGAAGCTTCCTGGTAAGAGCTTGGTGCTGTGATGCAGCTCTGAGACAGCTGAGTTTAGTCACGTCCAGATAATAAGCAGCTGTTGAGTTCCAGAGGAATTACCTTGAAAGAGCTGCTCCATCATTCATCTATTATTGGAAATGTTGTGCGTTATATTTGCTTGTCTGCTGGCAAATTAGACATTTTTGGCTCCAGAGATCAGCTGACCTGCAGTGCACTGATTATGCTGCAATTAATTGGAACAGATTAATTAGAAGTGTCCTGAATGTCTCCATTTTTCCTAGTTTGTACCAAGTCACAAAGCCCCGAGTCCAAAAAATGTTCATCTCCACATCAGGTCTTTGTATGAAATATTTATGAAATTAGAAAAAAAAAACATAATTCCCAACTTCCATTTTGAATTGGCAGCGACCTGTGTGAAGAGTGGCATCCATCTGTCAGTGCACTTTAAGGTTTTTTGTGTCATTTTAATATTTGATGCTGTGTAGTATGTATGAAATACTGTATAATCTTCTAAACACATTTACACGGAGGCGGTTGGAGGAAAGCTGTGAAGTGTAATTACTCCGCTTCATCTTTTTGATACCAATTAATGTGCTACACTGTATAAATGTGATGCCTCTTTGAGGTTATTGATAATTGTTACATATTTTGGTATTCATAAAGCCATGTAACTCCTACAAAAGTGAACTTCTCCCTGTTACGTAGCCATTAGCATCTCTTCCTATTCAGTAATCCAGTGCACACACACCTCTATAACTGTATTTTGCTTTCTGGACAGACCAAGGTTACCAAGGTTTCTGAGTATCAACACCTTGAGTTAGAAACATAATCACACGAGCAGCCACTGTGTGAGCGATGACTCTGTTTTTCCTATCTGCCTAATTTCCCCGACCCGCTCTGCTCTGCCCACATCTTATATCTAATTCCTCTGCAGTCGCGGGCGCAGCGGAGAAGGTCAATGGCGCCTCGCTGACGGCTGGCTAGCCAAGGATAGCTTCTCTCCAGAGGCCTTGGTTCTGATGCCCTGTTTGCGTCGTCAGCTTCCTGCGTGGCACCGCTCTCCGACCTGGGGGAAGGGCCTCCTGTCAGGTTAACTGCACAGAGGAAATCACTTTGCTGCAGAAAACACTGTGTCGGTGCTCATCGGCACACGACTGACCCAGGAGTGTTATTAGTACACTGGGGTCCGTGCCAAGATTAGTTTTGCCTGCTGGAATAAAAATAGGAAATTAGTTCATAATCAGTGTAGTTTTTCCAATAATCCAAAGACTGGAGAGGAAACATTGCTCTGTTTCCTTCAGCGTCTCATATTGATTAAGGCCAACGGTTTTTGAAAACAAGCTAACATAACTGATAAATTGTATCAGGCGGTAAGCAAACATTGCCTTTCCTCACACATCATTCCCATATTCAAATGAGTCGTAATCAATAATCCTGCCTCATCTAATCTCAAAGTTAATGTTGATCCCGGGGAGGAGGAGGCGGCGGAGGAAACATTAGCTTCTCAATGAGCACATTAAAAGCACCGTGGTCAGATTTATGAGTGTAATTTCCTGCAGGCATGTCTGTGTTATCAATTTAAAGACGATGTACAGAACCAATATGCATTTGCGTAATGTAAACTCACACAGCTGCATGCTGGCTGTGGTGGTGCGACGGGACAGGAGCCGCAGGTCCACATGCATGACTGCTGATGTGCTGACGCAGCAGAAATGTGCGTGCACAAGCATGACGGGGAAGACTTCTGATCAGTGCGTCACTTCGCCCAAATCACCCTCACTACCTTTCTCTGCCATGTAGATAGTTTAAGTTTTATGAGATATCTGAATCCGGTTTGTGGTGCTCGAGGCTTTTACAAGAAAATGCCGTTCGAAAAACAGTCGTATCTATGGCTGTACGTTTTACCTGCCACTTCTCTGCCAGGACTGTCTGTCAGTTTGGGGGATCAAAAATAAATCCATTTTTGTTTATTTTTGCCTAAATATAGTCCAACTTGACTTGAACACACACAGTAGTTTATCTTGACTTTTGTCCTGCTGCCCCAAATACTCCCCAGAGCACCAAATGTGGATTCATCCGCCGCTGAAAATAGTCCCCAACACATTTCCTCCTGTTTGAGTAACCAATGATAAAAAATACAGTGAGCTGTTTTAGGAATTTACTGAGCCTTCTTTCAAGCATGAAACTATATATTTGTCAGCTGCTTTTAAAAAATGCACATCTTCAGTTAGAACCAATGGGCTTGGAACTGAGCGCCACCGACAGGAAGTCAAAGTATTGAGAGACAGACTAACACTTTGACAGTTTTGGTCTTTGGTTGGATTTGATCACAATAAGAAAAATGTAGGATATCACCAGCCACACTCTTAATATGTGATGTACTATCTTCAAAAACACAAGATAAGCTTTACTTGGATTCATGATACTGGACTGCAAAGCCATTTCTATCATTTCTGCTGCTCATCTCAGCTGGGTCAGGGACTGTTACTGAGATTGTATGTGATGTTGCACAAATACGATTTACCTTCTTTCAAAGTAAATAAATAATACTGTGGCTTTGACTCAAACGCAAAAATCCAGCCATCCATTTCCTATATGCACTTATCCTGTTGAAGATAGCAGCAGGCTGGAGCCTATCCCAGAAACAACGTTGGACTAACTCACATACACAGACAATTCCACATTCACACACACATTAATTTGTGTGTTATCAAGTAAATTCTTGTCTCAGACCAGCTCTGCTTATCTGTACTCTCTGCACATCACTCTGCTCCTTATATTTGCAGAGTTCCGCGGCGCTGAGGCATGCTCAGACATATTTAACATCTTCCCAGCATGAAAGAGCAGAAATCCACTTTGATAAAGTGGGAAAGTGTTTGTTTATTTTCCTGCAGTTTTAGGGTATCTGTAATAAAAAGCTGAATGAAGCAGGATTGTGTTCTTGACTCGGGAGTCTGGACAGGCTTAGTTTTGGCATGAAATTGAAGAGCGTTAAAGTTCTATTATGAAACGAGTCATTGTGTTCTTTTCTAATTACTGAAGGCTGAAAGTTGGATCAGACTGACGCCAGGTCTGTGAAGCAGCTCTGCCTTCATTACCTTTGTCCAACTTAATCAATGAAGTACGAGTTTAGCACAGAACCCAGTTGTGGGATAATAATAATAATAATAATAAACTTTATTTATATAGCACCTTTCATACAAGAAATGCAGTTCAAAGTGCTTTACAATAAAGATATTAAATGCACAAACTGCTTAACACTATAAAATGTCATAAAACAGAAATGTAGTTAAGAAAAATAAAACTTGAAAAAGTATAAGAAATGGCAAATATAAAAATAGCACATTTAAAAGAAAACAGAAAAAACAGTTAAGAAATGTAAAACCTGGAAAGCTAAATTTAAAATAATGTTTAAAAATTCATCCTTCACCCTGATTCTTTCCTCTTCCTCTCTTCATTTTTTGTGTACTTCCCCTTTCTCTTGCACCTCTGTCTAAAATGTCAGAGTAATCTCACCGATTTACCTGGACTATTGTCACTAAATCCCATTTACCTGGACTAATCTCACTGAGTCCTATGTATCCCGACACGATCGCATGGTGTCTGTTTTGCATTCACTCACTACTTCCTTTCTCCCTTATAACCTTCACTTCTTCCTCGCGTCTCTTAAAATAAAATTATAAAATTTTAAATAATGTTTAAAATCAACTACAAAGGTTATTATCTGGGTTCTTTTGTTCT
>JAVQJF010029479.1:0-124645 GCA_036023855.1 Gadopsis marmoratus | reverse complement strand
TCGGCGGCCCCCTCCCCCGCATTGGTGCGGTATAAAGACACACCCCCCCCCCCCCCCCCCCCCCCACTCCTTCTCAGCATTCTGCATTTCCGCCCTCGCTCTGTGTCTCACTTCTGCTTTGAACAGGATGTCAGACAGCGTTTCCTCATATGGAGCCATTTTCATTCGGCTCCATCACTCTAGAGACGTGACCTCTCACGCGGCTCTCTTTTCCCCCTCTCCACCTACGGTATCCCTTCATCGCTCTTTTACCTCCAATTCTCAGTTGAGTCACATCCTCCTTTATACGAGCTTAATAACAGAAATTGCGTGGTCAGCCAATTCTCTCGTCTCAGCCAGGGATCAATAAACAACTGTTGTTTGAGGACTTTAATTACTGTGACATCTTTAAATAGAAAGGTTATGAATTTTGCGTTGTGATTTAGTGCAGCATATGGCACGAAACATCCCAGGCAGCCCTTGAGCAAATCAATGTAACTTTACGCTGGAGGAATGTGGTCTTTTTATGATTTATTCCTGCAGTTCTCACAGTTTAACCTACTAAAAGCACAGTTTTGAATAACATGGAGCTTCAGGTGAAGAACGGACTTACACATCCATTAAAATGTTTGCTGTGATCAATAATAAGACAATGCAAGGCAGCTTACTTATATAGCACATTTAAAACGGATGGACTTCAAAGTGTTTTACATAGGCAAAGGAAAGGCAAGGGAAGATTAGGGATGGGTAATTATTTAATATTGAAGGATCCAGGATGCCCGTCTTTAGAAGGGGCTTCACAACTGCAGTTTTCAGTGATTTTGGAAAGATGCCCGATAATTAGTGCTCCCATCAAGCAGAAAGAGTTGCCATTGCTAATATATTGACTGGAAGTGATAACTGATGCATGCTAGTGAATCATCTGATCCATAAAAGGGGAGCTTTAAAATGTGAGTTTTACAATGATTTTCTCAATACTGATATCTGGGCAGCCTGATGTATCACTGCTATTATAAATCCTCTTTGCTAATCTTAGCCTTAAAGTGTTTATTGGACTGAGCGTGAGTTAACACTTGCATTTACTTTTTCATTTTTTTAGTTCGATGCAGTTTTTTTTCAGCTCCTCTTCAGAGCCTCCTTTTCATTCAGCAGTATGTTTAGTCGAGTTGTCTTCTGTCTTTTTCCAGCCAGTCAGCGAAGCCGGGATTAGTGTCTCTTTGCCCCTCTGACTGGCAGAACAGAGTCTGTGACAGACCTGAGAGGCACCGGAGCCCCATCAGATCAACCACAATAATTAACTTGTTTAAACAAACTGGGAGCGAGAGTCAGGAGAAAAAGCTTTCAGTCCCCTTCAAAAAGCCATTAAATGGGAACAGGGAGGGAGGCTAAGTGACACAAGAGGGGTGGTGTGCACTTTCATCGATGGCCTGGAACCTGAGTCTTTTGTGAATGTATTTATGTGTGTTTATGTGACAGGGAGAGAAGATTATGGGGCTCTGTGTTTACGGCGCAGGTCGGTCTGGAATGAGCAGAGAATGCCAGACGCGAGCAACTTAACCTTTGACCTCTGTGTACTGAGCTCAATCAGAGATGGCAAACACAGATTCTAGAAAGAAAGAACACAGGGAGGAGGATCAAACGGACAACTAAACACACCTAAGAGAAAGTCCTGGACCACGTCTCCATTGTTAGTAGCTTGGTGATTGACCTTCATCCATATGCATTAAATTGGCCATTTTGCTTCAGCTCCCAGACCAATTAATGAGTTTACTTCTTGAGGCTGTGCACACAGTGATTTTAATATGATTGTCACACACCAGGCTGTTTCTAATGCAGTCACTGGTTTTGCAGTAGTGATTAGCTCCATAGTATCTGATTGAAGCGTCTTTATAACGTGTCATCCGCAGCCTGCACTAATGAGCTCAGCTTACCACCGCTGCAACAAACTCTCACACACGCACAGGCCTTCACAGAGTTGTGTATATGACGCGTGTCACCTTATCCCTCCTCCTCCTTCTCTGTGCAGTGCATGCGTGCGTGTGTGCGTGTTTGTGATTGCTGGCATTGTAATTAGACAAAGGGCTATTATCCAGTAAAGATGTTTTCCCTCACAGACCAACGGAACACTCGCCTTGAGGATTTTGCGGCTCCGAGAGTTAATAATAGAAATGTTCAGGTTGAGTAGAGGCAGTATTTCCACAGGGCTTCGTTTAGTAATAAAAAGCCCCCCCCCCGTCAGTGTGTACTGGACAATCACACACACATACTGGCACACACAGAGAGGACACTGCACACGCTGTCAGAAAACAGAAGAGTTATATCTTGGGCTTTGACATCCTTGGTTGTCACATCTACATGTAAAGTCTTCCTTAAATGATATCCTTATTTGTTTACAGCATTCCTCTGCCGCCAAATTATATTATGCATGATATCATATAAATGGCCATATGGTATAGTTACTGCACAGCAAACACCCCCCCCCCCCACCCCCCTGCATGGGCCACAGCTCAGCATCAGACACAAGACAGACAGAGGAAATTAACGCTGGGGAATTTATCTCCCATGCTGCCATTGTTTCTGCCTGGTGAGCTCTGAATTAACAGATTTATTAAAGTGCTGGGTTGAGACCTCCACTTATTACAGGGCAGAGCTGCTGTGCAGGGACTGTGCGTTATGTACTTTGTAAAAGTGCAAATTGAAATGAAAGCTGTAGATTAGCGAATTAAAAGATTGGAAAATTAAAAGGAGGCTATCATCACACATTTGCACCGAGGGCCAGAGAGAAGTTTTTAACACACACACACTGTTTTCATGTAATGCTGTAGTCTCAACATACAGACATATTATACTTTTACCTTATTTCCTAAGTGATTTGGAAAACAGCTAAACATTTCTCTCTCTGTATATTCTGTGTCTATGCAAAGTCACACAGGAAGTCACTGCTGTCAGCATTTGTCACTTCAAAGAAAGTCGCACTTAAAGACACATGCTAGAGGGGATAGCAAAGGTCTTAGCTTACAGGATTGTGTATGCATGGAGTATTTTGTGTCTTTTTGTGTATTTTTTTAAATGTATTTTTTATTTCGTTTCCCAGCTACATGATGGTTTATTCGAGCTCCATTGATGCTAACACATCCCTGTAAATTTTAGCAGAGTTTGGCACAAAGAGGGAATAATAAATGAAGAGTCAGTCCAGTTTGGGCAGTTTGAATGGGTGTATTAAATTAACTCTTGGCAGGTTAGTGTGTATTTGTCAGAATTAAATGGTGCTTATACAGAACACTTGCAGAAAGGATGGCTGAATATGGCTGAACACATGGGTGCAGGTTTAAACCCTCAGGCACCCTGGTCAATCACAATCACCCTCTCGCACAGGCAACTAATTTAGGGCCCCTGACAGAACGTTAAATAAGTGGAAACATTCAACTTTCTAAACATTATATTCTCCAACAGGAATGGAGAATTCCCCAGTACCCCCCTACCAAACAAATGTCAACATTCAGTCAAAGTTTAGAGAGGGAGCAGAGCAGGAAATATCCCTGATTAATGATTGGGTCGGCTCATAAACGCAGAAAGCAGATTTGTTGAAAACCAACTCCGCTGATTCTTGATCAGACTCAGATGTGCGCACTGTGACGCTGTGTAGGCCCAGTGGTGTGAAACCCCTTCTTGGGCTCTCTCTCATTTCCTGTGGTGTTTCCTGCCCTTTTCCAAGTGACTGTGTCGCTTCTGTCTTGAGGCTGGAAGGTAGCAGCTTTGATTTGAAGCCTGAGCAGCAATCTTTAACTTTGCCCTCCAGCCTTCTTTTTTCCTCTACTGATGTCTCAGGGGCACTTCATCTTCTGTCTCTCTCACTCCTTCACCCACCCTGCCTCTACCTCTACACCTACGGCTGCTGCAGTCAGCTGGGCTAATGGAGCCACTTACTGCCCCTTTAAATCTTAACGGTGCTGGTTAACCCTTTATTGATGTTCCTAGACCCCTCAGCTGCCTGCAGGCTGACCAGACTGTAAATCTACTACCTGGACTTGATCAGCTGCTTGCAGGGAAGCTTTAACTGAAGGCAGGCTTAATCATTAGACAAAAAGAAAAAAATTTAACTATAACCATTTGTCAAAAACTGAACAGTGAAGGGTGCTTTTCTGCAAGCCCTTTGTTCTGCTTTACGGCCTTCTGGTGCCTGCAGCTACTGGAGATGGGACATACTGAACAGTTTGTGGTTTGCCAATTTACACAATGGCACAAAAGTTAAAGAGTCAAAGTACTTGACTCCGCTGGCGTGCCTTTTATATGGTATGTGTCTAATTTGTATTAGCTTGAGGCATGTTTTGTTTATTTTTCAAGAACATGCTTTCTGCGACATGCTGGCAATGATACGTTACAGCTGAATTCCACCCTTGTCTCTCTACATCAGATGGATCAGCCTCGGTGGCAATGGGTAATCTGATCACAAAGCTAAGATGTATACACATTAGCTGTAATCTTGAGTCACATTCACTGCAATATGAGTGAGAGTTAAATGGGGGAAAAATGAGAAAAGGGAGAAAAGTGTGCGAGTGAACAATGACAGGCATCTAGATCATACTTCAAGGATCATTTCCTCTTCCATATTGGAGTTTATGGTTTGTAGACTCTTCTGCAGTAAAGAACGTACGTTCTGAAGCAGATGTTAGCTTTTGATTGATTTCTTCTTCACCATATATCTCACAGATGCTCACAGATGCTCACTCTGTGTTCCTTGACTGTCTGTAATGCAGAGACAGACTAAAGCCGATCAGCAGATCTCCCCTGAGGCACATGAAGCTTTATGTAGTCTGGTGTGCTTGTCCAAATATGTAATAACCCATCTTTGGTCTTTAGGCTGCATCCCACCCTCATCCTACTCATCTCTACCTTCCCCTGAGACCTTCAATGGAAGGACATTTGTTTACCCAATGGAATATATGCTGAGGTCACGTGCAATATCGCAGCTGACCACCTCCATTGGTATTCACAGTCTGCACGTATTTACACACGACAGGTGGCCTCAACTGTGGCCCAATAAACTCCACAGGACTACTTCTCTGCCTTTTTTCTCCCTCCATTCCAAAGGCCAGCCGTATCCTTTTACCTCAGGCGAAGTTGGTCTGATGGTCTGGGACATGTTAGCCAGCTGCCAAATGAAAGGGGATAAATCACACAAATGAAAACAAATACAGCCAGGTCTGCTTAACTCTAATCAAAGCCGCTTCCCCTGCTCTGTAAACTCTACGGTGTTCTACATGCTTGATGGTGCACCCGGAAACATGTGTTCCTCCTGAATTCCTCCATCTCTGAAACAGAGCCATGTGTGACTGCACAGGGGGGTGGGGGTATGACTTTCAGGGGCACTCGCTGTTACATTTTTGTCTGTCGTCAAATGTTCTCAAATGCTCTGTTTCCCAGTCATTTTAATTGTGTAGAATGATATGTGCTGTAATGTAATATTAGTGCTGATTTCTTTCTCTCTCTCTCTCTCTCTCTCTCTCTCTCTCTCTCTCCCCAACCCCACCCTCACCTGCATCTGGTCACTCCACTGCATACAGGTAAGCATATACTTAAATATGTATTTTTGCTACATTATTCCTCATCTGTACAGTTTGAATCACCTGGAGCAGTTCACTAGTATGAAATATACATGCATGCTCCACCATTGCTTTGGTGGTTTAACTTACATAACTGGAGAGCCAGACTAATGAGCATTGGCTGGCTACTGACTTAATGAGATGTAGGGATGAACCTGCCCCCCTGCATGGCATGTGTCACTCTCTCCTTTAAATTATAATGCGTGTGTGTCAGAGACAATTCTATATGTAATGGGTCTATTTAGGGAGATGGAAATGCTAGCTAGGACTGGTTTGTTTGTGTGCGTGTGTGTGTGTCTGTGTGTGTGTCCATCACAAATCAAACTCTCCATCATGGAGGAGGAGTAGATCATGTATTTCTTTGATTTCCTTATTCGACCAGTAAATGAAATAAATAAATGAGACGTAATAAATAAGTTAGTGAGATGTAAATTAAGCGAAATCTGATGATACGAGAATGAGATAGTGGTTTAGAGCAGGGTCCCTGGGCCACACCCGGCCCGCCAAAGCTTCCCATACGGCGCACAGAATATGAATGAATTCAGAAAATGTGAGGAGGAAAAAAATGCGCCCCACTATTTAGGATATCTGGCATTATTTTTTTCTTCCTTTTGAAGCAACCCCAAAAATAGCTGAGATTGAAATTATTTTATTAGGAATGATTTAACCCAAAATAGATGTGTGTTTGAGAATATCCAGCTTTTAAGGCGGCAGTTTTTCCTGCGACGGGCCTCTGACCTCTCAGGGTAAGACTCTGAAAGTTGCACGCCTTGTGTAATGTGGGACGTAAGATTGTATTCTTTTGCAGTGATCATTTCATTGCAAATGAGAACTGCAAACAATTCAAAAGACTTTTCTTCCTGCTTCTTGCAAGCATTTTCCACCAATCAGGACACTGATTGCGTCAAAACGGTAACATGTCCTGCCAATCATTGGAATGCAGTCTGCAATTGCATTTCATATGTTAAGTGTCTAGTTATCATCATGGATATGCCATGTTTATAGGATACAGGCTAACAAAAACAATGTTAAAAATATTAAACAATAATAGGCTCTGTATATAATAATAGGCCTCTCTCTTACACATTTCAAAGTCTGGTCCCCACGTTGTCTGCTTTGAAAAATTATGGCCCTTTGTAAAATGTAGTTGAGGACTCCTGGTTTAGAGTCTGAAAGACCTAGATATATAGATGTCTTCTCACCAGCACATCCTTATCAGTAGCCCACTGGTTAGCCAAAAGAAAATAGCAAGTTGCCACTCTCCTTAATCCTCATCATTGCAGGGCTCAGAGGTTTCTTTCCAGTTGACTGTAAAGCGTAAGAGTAGCTCAGTTGCCGTACGGTGGGAGGCAGACGTGCCCTCCAGGAACGACCATATCTGCTCTGCCAGAATGTATCTGCACACTTCTGCGCGGGGAAAAGAGGAAGGTTCACTGACCCATGCACTAGTTCAATTAGCATTCACCAATGACACCTGCTCTCACCAACAACACTAGTGTGAGCGTGCGTGCGTGTGTGTTTTGCTGGTATAACTGCACATCTCCATTAAATATTAAAACATAAGGCTGGGAGTGCACTGGGGTAGACCTCTTGTTCCCTTCCCTCATCAAAAATAAAAGGACAGCAACTGTAAAGTATTTGGAAGATGGAAAAAGGAGAGGAAGGTGAGAGAAAGGATTTTTATAATCGCAATCGAAAACAAATACTAACAAGTGAATTATTAAAATAAAAGATTAAAGTAAAAACTCTGTGGACAAATTATGAAAATTAGGCTTTGTGCTGCAGCTCAGTATGTGTTTTTTGAGCTTTAGCATAAAAGCTGTAGACCTTACAACACCTGTTGCCAAACCAGGTCAGTTTAAACTTGAAAGATGGATAGAGTGTTGTGAAGAGAGGGTTAAAGGTCAGAAAGTGGAGCCACCCAGCTCGTAATGGCTTTAACCTCTGACTCTCAGCCGTGTCCTGAATCGTCTCTTAATGTGCCCTGACTGACAGCTCGGCTGTGCTTCACATTCTTACGTCCCGTGTCTCAAACCAGCAGAGAAACTCAGACTGATGCACATTTAAACTCCAGATGAAAACGGGAACACTGAGAATCGCTCAGTATTCTAAGTTTACTTGTACCTTTGTACTTTGTTCCTTTCCCCACAATCTTATGATGTAAAATGCATTGCCACCATGATGCAAAATGCTGAAAGTTTATTTCCAGGAAGCCCCCTACTGTAGTGTGGCATTTGTGCTTCCTTAGAGCCAACAGTCCCAGCTTTCTCTCTAATGGAACAGAGGACTTCAAACGTGACTAATTGTTATCTGTTTGTTTGTTAATGTGCCTCTTGTTTGGTGCTGTTGGGAACAGATGTGCCTGATGAGCTTTGTGAAGTGGCAGAGATATGCAGTGGGATGAGCCTAATCAGTATCACAATTATAAGTTGCAGAGTACATCATCTGCATGAGCTGAGGAGGAAAATAAAGTTGTTGTTTTTGATTTGCTGTACATGCTGCATCTTGAGCGTGCCATCTCCACAGTCAGGGATCTGCCGAGTTAGAAGGAGACGGCGAGGAGGCACACGCTGTGTGCCTGGGTTCAGCAGAGGAAACATTAAGAATAACTGACGTGGGTGTGGTAAAGAACATCTGGCCTATAGCCTGACCAGCCTGTAAAAAACTGATAGGAGAGGAAGAATGAGAGGTGTGTAGTGAGATGTGATTGAAATGAGGAAGGATCTGTTGTTCAGGGATGAAGGGAGGTGATATAATCCCTGACCTCTTTCCTGACCATGTGTGGTGATGCCTGAAAACATCTGTGAAGGCCACGACTCGTTGTGAGAGATGCCTCGGGTTTCACCAGAATGATCTATGTAGTGCATTGTGGCTGTTCTAATCATCGGGCCTAGTTTCTTATTCACAAATAAAAGTTTTGCAGACTGTACTACACACATATCAAGTATGGAGCCCCAGATTTCAAGTGAATTAATTACACGTGGATTGCAGACCATATCCTCTCAAAATCACAGCAAGACATTTCTTTCCCTCAGTTTCCTGGGTAACCTCACATTAGTCCCTTTAGTTAATTATTAAGTTATGAATATGTTATGAATAAACACAACCTTCCTTAAAAAGATGTTTTTCCATGTTCGCAGCAGGTTGCATAATGCGGTCATGCTCAGGGGAAGCAGGTTGTGTGTGTGTGCGTGTGTGTGAGTTTGGACTCTTGTCCAGCAGATCAGACTGTATGCTGTGACCTTTGGCACACTGCAGTGTCGCGTCAGGGCCCTGAGGTTATGTTAGTGTGCCACACAGCTTGGCAGGAGACTCACTCACTGCCGCAGCATAGAAACCTATTAAACTGTGTGGCCTCAAATGGGAAACATTAGGCTTCATCTCATATCATCCAGATTAACACAATCACCAGTGTTTGTCAAATACATCTCCCCAGAAGCGTTATTGCATTTGGGATATTTGGGTGGAGCTCCATTATTAACATAATATGAGATGAATGTTCTGTGCTCAGCTCACTCCCCAGTGACTTTATAATGCTTGTGTCTATTCCTGAAAAGAGTAAACCCGCTACTGTTATACTTCAATTCCTGTGTGGTCAGGTGAATGCTTATTTGCTTTTCAAGTCACCCCCCCTACAAATGTAATACTAAAAGACAGCTAGGATTTATGTGGATTTATTTGCCACTGTGTTGTTTTCCTCCCCCTCCACCTTCCCTCCCTTTAGCTTATGTTTTGTCACACCAGCCCTCCATTCTTTCTTCCTTATCCCCTATTAAACTCTGAGGAGAGAATCATAACTGCTTATAAAGAGTGATTTACAATTTTATGTTGATGCGTACCTTCACCATAGGTGTCTGCAATATCTGCGTCCATTAAATTAGACATACGGTCTTTGCTACAAGAACTTTTTATTGGTCTGCCTGGTCTTCATTATATTCATATTTTTGCTCATCTAGCTCATTTCTGAAATGTTGTTGTGTTTTGTGAGATGTTGTGTTTCGACCTTCGGGGCCACTGTACTTTCTACATGTAAGAAGATGGTACATGTTCTTCCCCTCTCCTCCCTGATTAGGAAATCCCAAACAGAACCTCAGCAGACGCCAAATCTAGATTTCTCCAATGAAACACAAATCTCAGCAGGCTATCGATAGGCACATCAAAATTAAATTTTTACAGCACAACACACTGGAGCTCAACACACTTCGGACCAATGTTGTGCTCTGAATGCAAAAACCCTCGTATGTGATTTTGATGTGTGTGTTTGTGTGTGTCATGTGATCTTCTTTTTGCGTATGCATATCCGTGTATGTCTATAGGTAGTGCGTGCATGTTCTGGTTTGCATGTCTGCATAGTGTGAAAAGCTCTCTTTTTGGGACGCGATATTCTGAGTGTGTCCCCAGCAGTGTGTAGGAGACATTGGCAGCAGACAGAGGCTAATGTACATTCCTATAAACAGTAATGGATCCTGTGGGGATGGAGCTGGTATGAAACTGGTAGGCCACTCTTATGGTTATTACCTTTAATATGGAGCTGTTGACACACTGCACATCACATGACGGGCAACAATGTTTAGCAGAACAGCAGGAATATGCCATGACTATATTAAAAAGACATTAGGGAAATACGACCCAGGCGCTGGGAGAGAGCTGCAGTCTCCCTTGTCAGTACATGGAAGATCATTTTAATAGTTTTAGATTATTCCAGTGTGTCAGAGATAGGATGTGACATGATGGTGATTTTATCAGTCTTCCCTCTAGAACTGTGTCATTAATCTCAGCGCTCATTTTTTATTCCTCGTTTTATTAACAATGACAAACAAATAGATAAAATGCAATGCCTCTGGTAAGACCATTCTTTTTCTGTGTTTAATGGAGTCCACTGGACTTTTCATAGTCTCAGTGATT
Organism: Gadopsis marmoratus; assembly: GCA_036023855.1. Lineage (NCBI taxonomy): Eukaryota > Metazoa > Chordata > Actinopteri > Centrarchiformes > Percichthyidae > Gadopsis > Gadopsis marmoratus. The sequence continues at coordinate 114,158 of JAVQJF010029479.1, read as the reverse complement.
CTAGCAAAAAAAAAGTTATGATAATGTTTAGTGTAGTCAGGGACAGAGGTGCTCGCATGAGCAGATACACCATTAATCATTCTGTCGAGAATGGAGGGAGGCACGGCTGGAGAGGGGGGACGGTTAGGGGGGGGTCGGCGTAGGGGGCAGTGACAGTTTGGCAAGGTGATGTGAGCTGAACTACTAGCCTGTGGAGAAGTCCTCCCCTCATCCCTCCCCCCTCTGTAGCCACCAATCTCTTTCTCTCTGTCACCTTCTTCTTTCTTACCAGCCGTGTTTTCATCCCCTCTATGTAGGCGTCGTGTTTACCCCCTGGTGTGTATCTGCTGGGCCTGACTGTCACTCACACTGCTGAGTGTTAGACCGCATATGTCATGTGGAGATAGGATATATTGAATTTTGAGATGTGTGTGTGTGTGTGTAACAATTGATGTGTGGGAATAGTATATACAGACAATATATTCATATATACTGTATGTGGGAAGGACAATAATCCAAATTGATCAAATAACTGGGATTTTGAATTTCTTACTGACTAAAATGTATATAGAAATTTAAATAAATGTCTATAAACTGCCCAGTATCTTTGAATGGTTATACTGTAACTAAATAAATATAATACAAGCCATAGATCTACTGCCATGCTAGCAGCTCTGTGAGGCTCTACCTAGGCACAGCTGTGCTTTAAGCTGCATGCTAACATGCTCACAATGACAATGCTAACATGCTGATATTTAGCAGGTAATTTCTTACCTATTTACCAATTAACACTAAGCGCAATGTGCAGCCGATGTTGATGCTGTCATTATATCTGCAGATTTTTGGTCACGAAACCAAGTATTAGACAAAGGAAAATTTGGACCTGCTGATGGTGCTAGATGAAAGGTCAGGGGATCACCAAAGTTAAAGTCACCCTGAGGAACACATCAATGCTTGTATATAATGTCATGGCAATCCAGGCAATAGTCTTTGAGACATTTCAGTCAAAACATATAAATGTCAACCTGATGGTGGCGCTGGAGGAAATGTCACTTTTTCGGGACCATGTATGTCGGTACAAAGTTCATGGCAATTAATTCAACAGTGTTGAGAAATTTCTGTCTCTTCCAAAGTGGCGGACTGACTGACCTACCAACATTACCATCCTATAGAGCCACGCCATTAGCATGGCAAAAGAAGATTTTTTTTTTTTTTAGCTAAATGTGATCTTAATACTATATTTTAGGTCATATCATCCAGAATTATATATTTCTGACTGTGTAATTCTCTGCAGCAAGTTCACTGTGCAGTCAAACTTTGTGCATTTTTGTGATTACTGACTAATATGATCCGACAGTAAATGTCACTGAAGCAGCACTTCGTCGCAGCTGTCGAGTGAAAATCTTTCATGTTTTAAATTCAGTTCAAGGATTACATGCTATTTAATGGGATGAGAAAACAATCTACACACCCATGATTCATGAAACCATTTCAAAACAGATTAGATAAATTCAAAGACACATGGTCATCAAACTAAAAATGACAAGGTTGTAAAGTACAACTTACGCCTTACATGATGATTTGTCATGTAATCACTTACACCTTCTGACAGCTGAAAACAATCAAAAAACATATATATGAAATTATTTTTCTTTGGTAAAGCTGCTTTGAATGTCAAGTGCACTGCATGTAGCTCAAATGGGCCTTGAACACACACACAGACATATGATCTGTGGAATCCTGATATGAACTGGAAACAGCAGTGGTCATTCCTTAACACAACCGCAGGGATAATTGGTTTTTAGGAAAACATCCTTTGGTACGTTTTCAAACGTTCTGAAAGGTTCATCCCTGCATGTGTACTCTTTGATCTGTCAGGTTGATTTCCCTGTGAAGTTTCTCAGTGTATTTGTGTGTCCGTATTAGTGGGAGTCATTGAAGACACGCTCATGGGTAGGCATGCATGTGTAGCATGCATGGTTATTATTTCATGGCTGAATGCCATGTGTGTAGGGGGGTGTAACAGTGATGTTAAGGGCTCGCCATAGACAGGAACTCCAGGGAGTTTCATCAGCATGGCAGCTAGACCTACCACTATTTGGTGTGGTTGTCCTCTCTAATTTAACCTTTGAGCCTAGTCCGATCTATAGAATTAAAACTATAAAATGTGAAAAATTACAAGCATTTTTAAATACAGATTATTTTCTTTCTCTCTCTTCATATCTCTCTGTACTTAGTGAGGCGTCTGTGTCAGTTGTGTTTTAAACACCTGCTTTGAGAACAGAGATCAGTCATGTGGAAAAAGCCCAACAGAAGCCTTCAAGGGCTGCAGATCACAGGCAAAGTCAAATATTTGGGTATGGAACTGCAGGGAGGTGCACAGACGAAATCTTTTCATCCCTCCTCCCCAGATGAGGATTTCTGCAGCTGTCAGAATGCATCTTAGGGTTTGAGGGAATGAGTCCCAGCAGGTGACAGGGTGAGCTACATACACCAAAGAGGCTGATTACAATATCCCTCTGTTAGGCCAATCAGCTCACTGTTGTTGGGAAATATCACTGAATTGTAAACTTCAGCTATGATATTCCATCTGTACATCCTACTGTGAAGATGTTTAGTTTGTATCAGCAAACATCTCTCTCCTTTCTGTTAGTGCCATAGTTGAAAAGAAGCTGGTTTGAAAAACCTCATTGGAAACAAAATGAAAAGTAATTGGGATAAGTTGCTGGTAGGGTGCCAAGTAATCCAGTTGCTTGCTCTGTTTTGTTACAGTACAATACGTTAATAACAGCAAAACTAGAATATTGAGCACCAATCTACTTTCAGGTGTTTCAAAAGTGTGTGAAACCACAAACCTGTCGCTGCAGAGTGTGATCTGTCTGTGAGTTCACTGATAAAGTTAGTGTAGACTTTGGATTGAAAGAGAGATAGAAGACAAGAGTTTCAAAATGTCCACCTGAGGACCTGGTAGATGACTTTTGGGGGAACAGAAGCACTTCACTTGTCATTATGATGCTTTAGTGCAACTACCTTTAATGCAGACAATTTAAAAGCAGCACAGGTGGAACATACAATAACCGAGAACTGAATATCACACCATAGAGGAATAACATAATAAATAAATGTCTTCAGTTTAAGGCAGCACCTTTAATGGCATTTTAACCCAAGTGCTGGTGCCTGAAGTAGGTAAGAAATCTTATTCATTTGTGAGAGTGCAGAGCGCATTGGCAACAACAATGAGACAACCATATCAGACTGATGTGGTGAAGAAAGAGCTAAACTTTACAAATGGTGACTCAGAAAAGGGTTGCATATGATCTCTGTCTCATCAGGCTCATTGAGGACCTGATAATAGACCTGACTCAAAAACAGCATGGAAACACAGAGGGCTTTTGTAACCAATACAATTACATTAGGAAGAACATGAGACTGGTACCATTTCCAAATGTACAGCCAACTGAATGGGCTGCATCGGGATTTACAACATAACTCTATCTCAGTTTTAAAGACCTCGCCGAACTTGACAAGACTGAGCTTTTGCCAAAAGAGCACTTTGGGGATCTTTCAGGAAGCGCTGCATAGATATACTGGGAAAAGGATGTCGGGTCAGCTTGAAAAAGGGTGTATAGATGCATTTTAGCTCTAATTACCATACTATATTTTAAATGTTGACAAATCGGAGGTATGAAAGTGAACAATCTGCATTGCTATATCGTGGAGGAGCCTCATTTCAGCTGCTTGTATCTGCAGCAAGGTTCAGTATGAAACCAGGATAATTGGCTGAGTTGCTTTATGTCTGTTGCCTACTGTCATCTCTCTGCTCTAGTATTTTAGATATCTGCCACTGGGGAGTGTCAAAGAGATGAATGTGGTGGAGATGAGAAGGGGCGGCCTCCACTTTTTAGACTTTGGAGCTATCGCTATATGTGGCTATTTATCTGCATTTCCCTGTGGGTGACAGGGAATGTGGCTGAGCTCGACTCTGGCTGAGCTCTGTCCTTGGAAGTGGGTGAGCAGCGGACAGGCTGGGAGTCAGACAGATGCCCTCAGCTTACCACAGATCATTAATGCATGAGGAAGATGGAGATGGGCAGTATCCTATTCCACTGGAGAAAAGGTCACAGCCAGTGGAGACTGCGGAGGAAAGGAAGATGCAAAGGATAGAAGTGAGATAAGTAGAAGTGAGGGAGGATAGAAAACTGGACTATCAGAAAGAATTATTTTGATGGTATGTCGTTGCGCAATCATGTGTATGGATGCATGTTTTAGCATTTGACATGAGTATAGGAGCTAGCAACATATCTTTTATCCCTTTGAATCAATGAACTACATTTACATGGACTGCAGGAACCAACCTATTGACTTTATGCTAAACAAAACACTTTTTTAATAAAGCTGTTCTCATGGGTTGTTAATAGAACTACTCCAGTGATATTCTCATTTACATGCCATGGAACAGAGCCAAATCAATGATGGCAGATGGTCCCTCCACTCTGGTATTCAATCTAAAAAAAAACAACCTTCATTTCTGTCGTGTTGTTGTTTCCGTTTATCCTTGTTGGTGTCTTTTTGCAAATTTTGCAAAAACAGGGTATACGTGGGAGTAGATTTTGATGGCAAAGCATTGCAAAAGGACATAGGTAGAGATTTAGGGTTTGATAAAGGTTCATACATGTCTAAAATGCCATTATCGCTTAGTGATGTATTTCAGTATTTCAGTTCTCCTATAAAATAAAGTTGAGGGACTTTCAAGAGACAGATTTGGAAAAGAAGGGTTTAAACTAAGCCGAGTCCAAGATGTTCTGACTTTTCTCAAAAAACACTGGAACTTACACTTCCCACAATGCAACTCAATAGCGCCATTTGTTTAACCTCTCCGTCTGCAAGCACAAGTTGAGATATATTTGGGTGGTGTCAGTTAAGTCCTTTTCTCAGACTTGACAGAAGACATGCAACTTTAGGCTGTGCAGTACATAGCTAGCCTCCACCTCTCTCCTCCTCTATCTCATGCTTCCTAGGAGAATGACAGTGATGAACCGTGATTGCAAACAGTTCCACACAATACACACAATATCCATTATTACATTTTTCCAATTTTCCCCTTCTCGTTTAATTTTGCAGAGATGAGCATTTTAAGCTGTTGGTGCAAATTTGTCTTGTGAACGTGCACATTCCATACGAGATTCTGGCATCTGTTCTGCTCAAGCGTGGTTGTGTAAATGTCTGTTGTGGCTGGGAGGTCGGCGTGTTGTGGCTGGCTGTCCCTGTCTCTCCACAGTCAGCCCCTGTGTGTCTATGGGGGGCCATAGCTCGCTTTCTGTTGCTGGACGGTAGAGGTAAATGGTGGGGGGGAGTGCAGAGGCATAGGTTGGGGAAGGGGGGTGGGGGTGCACATACGTTCTCCTCATTGCCCCTCCATTATGTGTGGTTGACCTATTTCAGCAGTGAGTAGCAGAGGAGGGGAGAGAGCCTGGGAGGGGTACAGGGCAAAATCACAGGCTGACAGTTAGACAAGTCCCCTGGTGAGTGGGAGCTGGGTGTGTGGTTTCCTAATGCAGCCACCGCCCCGCACACACACACACACATACACACCGTCACACAAAACACACACACTAACTGTCCTCCATCCCACCAAGTGTTTTTTCCTCTTAACACATCCATTAACAGGTGTGAGGTCTGTGCATGCTTGTGTGTGTGAACATGTGACAAGTATGTAAGGGAGTTTGTTTGTTTCTCGGCGTGTTAACTAATGTGGAAATAGTGTGTATTTACAGTTCTGTATATGAATATATTGTAATAGGTTTGTTGTGATACATTGGCACTGAAATTGTGATTTCAAACTCTAAAACTGTATGGTATTGTAAAGTGAGTGTCGCTGTAACTACCATGTTTATACAAATGACAGTGTAAGGTGTTAGTTAGGTGTGACACTGCCCACAAACCTTTCACTGAACAGTTTCAGTCTCTGGAAGGAAGCAACACCATTGTACCAAAAGGTATTTTCTAATGTAGTGTTTTGATGACGGTGGTGGATTATTGATGACTTATTGATGACTAATAAGTGGGTCCAAAATCTACCATTGGTGTTCAACTGGGTTTAGCGCTGAAGGCCATAGCAAGTGATTCACAACATTTTCATACTCATAAAACACTTCAGTGAGCTGCTGTGCCCGTTATGGAAGCGTTTGCATTTGTTATGTATCTCCGCTCATTTATTCAGGATTTTCCTTTTACTCTTGTCTGTATGTGTGAATGTGTTTGAGTCTGTGTGTCTGTGGCCCTAGTCACACAGGGGAACAACGTCTACTTACGAATACTGTGTGAACGCACGCAAAATGCCATGAGAACATATCAGGATCTGAAGAATGGCCTCATCTTTGCAGTATTCACATGGCAAGACAAAGCTCCGAAACACAAAATCAAAAGTCTGTAACGGAGGCAAGTTTCCATCTTGTTTCTCTCTTTCTGTCGCTCTGATTTGCATACTTTAGATTTTGGCTTTTTCTTTGTTTTTTGATTCCTTTTTTTAGGTCAGTTTAAAACAGTATACAGATTTTCTCCCCACAGAAGAAAATAAAAAAAGTGAGTTCAGCAGTGAAATCTCATCACAATTAGTCACTCTATGTATGTTTGAGATGCCCTCTTGTTCCTGGTGCGAACAGCCATCTATCTACGCCGGATATAGAAACCGTCCGGATATATGTGATGCTGTGATACCATGTTTGAGCATGGTCACTGTGACAACATCTGTGTTTATGGGTGTGTAGGCATGCCTTCATTCATAAGTGTTTATTATACCATAAAGAAGCAGCACAATTACTCTACAATTGTCAGTACAGCTCTTTTCTGGAAGCTCCCCTCCAATCCATTTAAACAAGCATGGGAGCCGAAGGCAAGGGCGCGCAGTGATATCAGTGAGAAGTGGCTATTTGGCTTAGCAAGGATGCAATCGATCATCCAAGCTGGATATAGTGTAGTGCACTGTATAAGAGCCCATGTGAATATGATACCCTATCCAATGTGCAATAGCAGCTATGTTGTCATTCCCCTGCAAGCCAATGTTACAACGGAAAAGAACAGGGTGAAATGGGCTGAGGCAACAGATTTTTCGTTGTTCCCGTTGAAGCCAGTATAACAAGCCTGATATGTTGATTTGCCAAATCCGGCACACATACAGTAGTATTCTGAGGTACAGGGCATGTCATTTTATTGAGGGGTATCTATGCTACGAAAATGAGCCCTTTCATTGCAGGCATAAGCACATTAAGCATCTCGGTACCCTTGAATAAACATGCAGGAAGAAACAGCAGTGGTATCGAAATAGAAGGGAAAAATGCAACACCACAAAACTATTGTGAGGCAGCCAAACGTGTTGCAATTCCAGCTAAATTCCAGTGGAGCCCGTTTCGCAGCACAGCAGATATGGCGTATATGACAAAATGCAGACAAAAGTATCCTGATACAAGGGAAATTGTGAAAGTGTGTCGCAAGGATGCACGCAAAATATGTCTGCAGCTAAATCAGCGTAGCCTGCTGCATGTGTGCAAGTGTGGTGATGATTCTTGCTCTTCACTGAGATGTGCTGTAAGCCAGCATCGTGACAGCATTATAATGTTATACAGTACCAAAATCTATGAGTCCATAACAATACCTTGAAATGAAAATGCTGTCTGTTATAGATGTAAATGTAGATCAGCGTTTACAGTAATATGATAACAGCAATCATGTCAGGTCTGTAGGAGTACAACAAAAACCCAAAACAATGAATTAGTAGAGCATCTACAGTAGACGTCCATCTGATTTGATATGGACAGCTGTCAGAGTTTGCTGAGCAATCTGTTGAGATAAAGTCAGTCAAATCAGCTAGTTCAGGGTGCTTCTGACAGCGACGCTCATTAGAACAGTTACAGCAACACTAGCCAGCTTCAGCTGTCTTTTTGCTACACTGAGCCGCTACAGTATTCTCAACAGAAATGCTGTCATGTTTTTGGTTTCTTTTGAGAGCCCCATCCAATGCTCTATACACAGTAAGTAAAGAATTAGCATGTTGCACAACAGTGAGCTTGTGTAACTGTATTAAGATTTTAACAGCATTACAGCCATATCTAACACTTAAGCTGTTGGGCTCAAAGCAGCATAATAAATTACTGGAAAAGGGGATAGAGTTTGTGTTTTGTGTGTAATTGTGTGTCTGCGGTGCCACGTGCATGTGTGTGTGTGTGGATGGATGTCATATCCCTCAGGGCCAGATACAGTCGTGTCTATTAGCTGGCTATTGAGGCTGAGGTCTTGTTTTTATTATCAGCATCATAACAGTGGTGTGTGTGTGTGTGTGTGTGTGTGTGTGTGTGTGTGCCCTTTAATATATCACCTCCTGCTCTCCCTCTGCTGATCCCGGGGCAAAGATTTATGATTCTGCATTACATCTGCCATGTCAGCTTAATTCATCCATCACACACAGACACATGTACACACACCCACAGTTACACCATAAAAGCCTGTATTAGGGCATACACCCGTGTTTGGTGTATTACGGCATAGAGTAAATCCTGATCTTCTCATTTCCCATCATATCTTAGGTATTTAGTAGATGGATGAAGGTACCTTCATTCAGCTCAGCAGCAGGGCTGGGGACATAAGAGAGGATACGGTTCTAGAGAGAGAACATAGAAAGAAAAAGGGGAACTTCTTAAAGCAACGTATGCCTTTTAAATGTTTCCCACCAGGCAATTTGATTGATGAGATGATGAGAATGTGATGTGTGGAGGTTGATGTGGGTATGGAGGTTGTGTGTGTGTGTGTGTCTGTCTGTCTTAAGGGAATAAGCAGGCAACAAGATTCAGTGACAGACAGGCAGAATAGACTGTGCTCTGGGGACTGTTTCACACATTCTGACACACTTTCATTCTGTAGTGTCTTTCAGTGCTGCCAGGGATTTTTTTTGTGTGAGGACGGTTGGACATTTGAGTCCTTTAGGATATATATATGTGTGAGGTGGGCACGTGTGAAGTGTATGTACATATTCGGGGGCTGGTACATACGGACTCATTGGAGTGCCATAAATAAGAATAAATCTGAGAAAGAATAAGACAGTAAATGTGGAAATATAAAGAGAAATAAATAAAAGAATAAATATATGTCGATATATAAAGACAAACAAGGAAAAGCAATAAGGAAAAAGGAAAAATAATTATTTATCTTTATATATATCCACCTCCTATGACTCCATAGGTACATACTCTTCTGCATAATTATATTCTTGTACTGAGAACACACTATGAAGGAATGACTGGATAATTGTTATTGATAATTATAATAATTGATAATTTTCTTGCTGTCATTTGGACTGACAGTTATCCTTCTCATCCATACATCTACGCGTTCATGTTTATGTGTGTATGTCTTTTCTAGCTTTGCCTTGGTGTATGAAAAATGGTCATTTAAACACATGGGTTTCTGCCTCTGTTGGTGTCACTGATTTGTGCATCCAGACAAAATAATCAACTCCTTAACTTGTGTAAAATGATCAGTATCATAAAAGAATAATGGTCCATTAAATTAAAAAGTCCTGCATTCAACATTTTGGTGAATGTATTGCCATGAAACTCGTAACGAAGAATGATTGCATTTGGTCATTTTTCAGTATAGTAGTAGTACAATAGTAGTATAGTACAGTATAGGATCAATGCAGCGCAAAGCAGCTGAGTTTTGAAAGGCAAACGTTGTACACTGAGCGTGTTATATTCAAAATTCAGATAAAGGTCGGTGGTAGGTGATCATTGGCGTAGAGGATAGGTTCACATTTTTTTCAAGTATATATTAATGCCACACAAAAACACACTAAATTACCAATTTCCATACACAGAGGTAAAGCTAGAGAAGACATGGAATCTATCCTTCAACTATTGAGATGTATTTTAATTCTGCATGGCAAATTCTTGAGCATTGGAATGTTTTGCAACCTACAGCCAGTAGAGCAATGCACTACTGCCGGAAAGCACTTTAAACTCCTCTGCAGCCTCTTGTGTAAGTAAGGCTGATGAGCAGATTGGCAGGTTTTCTTAGTTATTGTTAATGTTCTTTGATATTTAACCCTTCTCCAATTTTTCAAAGTGCTTGCAGTGGTGGTGAATGGCATGATGACTGGTGTGAGACTTCTCCCGCTGTCTTTTGAAGCCTTTTTCTTTGCCTCTTTCAGTGTTGGTTCAAATCAGACACTGTAGTATAATGCGCCTTTCAATTCAGCTTTCACGCTAGAAGCAGGTGTGCTGGTAGACCATTTTGAGTTTTTGTTTCACCATACAAAGCTTCCTCCTTGCTTTTTGGTGCCATTTTACTCCCAGGAGATGTGATTTTTATGCAGACGTGAGATGTTAAATTTGAGGGGAACCTTTTTCAGACAGTGTCTCTTTTGGGACTTCTGTTACAGCATGGTATCAAGTTTAAGAAAAATGCAACAGTTTAGAAATTATTATACAGACACTTAATTTTGATTTTGTTTCTAGAATGTATTCTGTTAGTAAAGTATTGATATAACTTATGTTGTTTGATCCCATGTTCCTAGTGTGATCTTTCTGTTTGTATGTTTTGCGTTCTGATCCTTTGGCCTCTCAGTGGTGGCAGAATAGGGCTGCCCGCTGCTCTGGGCCAATTAGCTGAAGTAGAGGCATCGCATCAAGTTATTGGGCACAGTGTGGGGTCAGAGAGTGCAAAAACGTCTCCCCTGACAAGAACTGCTCCACTCCACAGCCCACCGGTCGGCATGGGGTAAGGTGATGGCCCTGTCTGGCTTTGGGCACCCAGGGGTGTGACATGTGACAAGTGAATGGGCATGCCAGTTTGTGCTAAAAGGACCGGTCGTTATGACTGCGAGTGAAGTCAAGCAAGATGCGTCTGTATGCAATAGCTGCTTTAAAACTGTATCATAAAGTGTTTGTGCATCAGTTGGCAGCCAGTGGGTGGGCGGGGAGGCACAGGAGCATGACACATATTCATATTGACACCTGTCATTGACGCCTTGAAGCATAAAGACAGCAAACACAAAACCTGCATGACGTTAATTGGGGTTTTCTATTGGGGCCGTGTGTGTTTGAAGCCCTGTTCCACCTCTTTGGAAGGTGTTAGGTTGCCCCCCCACCACCTCCCTTACACCCCTCTCTCCCCCGGACTCTACTTAGAGAGCGATGTCTGCGCCGTACCGCGTCGCGCCGTAAATTAGTCCCGGGTGGTGACATGGTGCTTGCTGGGTAATTTGGACAATGGGGCGTTTGACAGCTCACCCATCACAGCTACAGCGCCCCGGGGAGCCACTACTCCTCCTGAGCTTTTCTCTCTCTCCTTGCGCTCTCCGCTCCTCCCTCGGTGCTGATGGAGTGACTCTAAGTAGCAGCATCATTCTCCAATCAACCACCAAAATGGCTTTTCATCCAGGAGGGAGCAAAAGGAGGGGGAGGGCAGGGGAGGGGAGAGGGTGGGAATATATACAGTGCAGAGAGGACGTTAAAAAATCATAACTGCTGAGAAGGAGCAGGAAAACATTTAGAAAAGCGGAGGAAAAACTGAGATTATGAGATTGTGATAAATAAAAGCGATAAAACAATATCCCAAAGTGAGAATAAATAGATAAAAGATTTTACTTGGTAATGCATTAAAAAGGCATTCAGTTAATAGCCACTTTAAGGATAAACAACTAACCAATGTACACACATTCTCAGTATAAAAGATTAAATTAAAAGGAACAGCTTAATGCTTTGTAATTGCCAAAGATAATTAAGTGTTTGTGCATCAAAGCAATGTGACCTTTGCTCACCTGAGAATAAAGAGTTACATTGGTCTTCACACGTATATCTTAAATGTCTTCCTCTTGTACATTTTAACCAGTTGATAGTGTTGACTTTTGTGCCATTTGTGCCTTTTACAAAGAGCACGCAGTCATGGATTGAAGAAGGTGTCAGAAAACGTGTGAAACTGGATTTAAAAAAAAAAAAAAGGAATTTGTGCAAACAAACTAAAGTATTTGTTTGCATGAGGACCTTAATTACCAGGGCAAACAGCACAAACCACAGCAACATTTAGATATGTGGTGAGATCAAATCTGTATGAAAATCAATTTAAACTTCTATTTTAATCATTTTGATGTATTTGGGGGGATGAACATTGGTAAAAAAAATTTTAAAAAATAAAATTATGAGCTTTATTTATCATGATGCTTTGACCTTGCTTTTGCTGGCGCTATGATGTGACTGGACAGACCGTGGCCAAGGCCTAGCATGACCCTGGCAACCACCAGCTGCCTCCTGCCAGAGTGCAGCCAGAGCGGACCACGTGAAGGTCAGGGATAAGGACCAGAGAAAACATGTACGCACCCCCAATGAAACAGACATGACTGGCTGTACAAAGACAGGAAGAGAGAAGTGGTACTGTGCTCTGAAATCGATTTCACAACTTAATGACCAGCGGGGGAGGGATGGGGGGGGCAGGACACTGTTTATGGCATGAATGTCCATTTCTTGGTAGGTAGACTTGAAATGCTTATCTCCAGGCCCTCTCTTCAGTACTACAACTGCTCTCTCTCTCACAGAGGGCTAGATCGATTTGTGCAGATTAATTTTTTCAATGACATCGCATACTCTGGTAAAGATAAGACCCATGGATTGGGCCGCTCTATAATGCCCTAATTGAATTATTCATTTGGTTTATTTGGCGGCTTTAGTGTGCGTGGGTGTGCTCTCTCCAGGTCATTGTGATCCTGGCCTGTAATGGAATGACTATTGAGCTGTGACCTGATTGGGAGGATACTTTTAACTTTAGAGAATGTCTGCTTGTTTTTCTTGACTTCTCCTCCCTTGCTAGGCTGTATGATGGCAGGATTCCCTAGAGATGAAATATGAGTGTGCTCAGCACGCCCCAGCAGAGAAGCTCAGATAGGAGAGAGTGAGGGAGGGGTCACTGGCCCCTAACAGTAATCAATAAATACCTGCTGCAGCCAAGCGTTAGATGGGGCCCTGCGGACAATGTGTGTAGACACATTAGTGTGTATAAAGCACTTGGCTGAAAAGAGACATTAGAGTGGAAGGAAGCCTGCGCTCACTTTGCCTGTTTCTCGTGGAGCTTCTAAAGGATTTTGTGTTTAAAACAACTGTCACACATATTGATTTAAACCACTGGGATGTATGGGTCCAATACTAACAAGTATTGACTAAAGGAAGTCGTTACCATTGATTAATGTTCACTCAATATAATGGGTAGGTGTGCTCAAAGCAAATTTATTGGTAGATCTGATTGACAGTCTATTTATCCTGCTTCAATTGACATGGCAGCTGAGTGGTTTATTATTCTGCTTGACCACTCAGCTGCAAACCACCTCTTGTCCTTCGCCATTGCGGCATAGCAAAAATGTTCTAGCTACGCTCCCTGTCGTCTGCCTATCTAGACAACCACTTACCGATCTTTTTCACTATCTGGAGTGGGAATGTATATATGGATGATAAAAAGGATGAGTGTAAAGAAAAGTGAAAGGGAGATGGCAAGAGGCAAAGAGAGGATGGAGAATATGACAAATAGGGAGAAGATTTATGCCAGTGTTCATCCTTGTTCAGCTTGACTCTCCCTGATTGAAGGGAAACATTGGCCGCACTGATACAGTGCTTTCCTTGGGACAATAAATCTGCGTGAGTACAGATAGAATAGAGAGCGCTTATCTTGCACAGTGGTGTCAGAGCCCACCATTCAAACGCTGTTATCGCAGACACACACAATATATGTTAGAGAAGAAGTGCAGCCTTACAAATATTCAGCATATCCGTACAGTACAGGAAGATCCATTATAGTGCTGTATACCATATATACAGCATACAGAGTGCATAATGTTTCAACTGTAAATATTGCATTTTCATGTCTCAATATCACATCTAACTGTCTCTATACCTATTAAATTCTAATTATTACTTTGCCACTATTAAGATGTTAAAGCTTTAAACGCTTGGTTTTTGCATTTATCTATCCATCCATTATCTATACCGCTTATCCACAGAGGGGGGCGGGGGGGCTGGAGCCGATCCAAGCTGACATTGAGCATTTATCAATGTAGATATTAGCCACATACCTTTATAGACACCATCATAAATAACGCAACCATAGGTAGGATAAAGGAACAATTAGAAAGAAATGATAACATTATAAACAATTTCTCATCGGCACTGTAAACCACAGCTGTACAAGTGATTTTGTTATGTAAGCATTTGAAGTGTAGGGAATTTAAAAGCAGGGCTAAAATTGTATGATGGTCTGGTTTTTTTGCAGCCAGATCCTATTTTCAGTAGTATCATCAGGCAGCTAATTGTATTTTGTTATGAAAGATTTTTTTATGTAATATATGTAAATAGGTTTTGCAAAACATTCACTGACAACATATTTTATTTGGTTATTCCTATGATAGTCACTCTTAGAATAGAATACTCGCTTATAGCACCTAAACCATGATTCATCCTTATGGTTATGAGACAGGGTTGCACATACAGTAAGTTCCTTGTAGACATCTCTACAGCACCTTCAGTGGTCCAACTCCAACACCAGTGTCAGTAAAACATAACTAACAGTGTCTCTTTGTTGCAGAGGGAGCTTCATAAGCTCCATATTTGGGCAGATTTGAAGGACCCTATGTCCAGTGTAACAACAAACGTTGACTCACATTGTGGATGACTCAGTACATAATAGCCTTGTGTGTGTGCTCTGCCTTGAAACGCTATTTTTTTTGCTCACTCTACAGAAATCAACAGAAATCTTTTTAGGTCCCGAGTTGTCAAATTTCCAGAGCGTCTTTCATAGAAAATCGACTTTGGCTCCTGTTTTTACTCATGACGTCAACATGCGAAATTACCGGAGCATTTATGATCTGAAGTGCATTTGTGAAAAGGCGATGGCGGAGCAGGTGAAGCCCGGGACGAAGTCATCGCAACCTGACTCGACGTCTAATGTGTTGTGGATGTCCTGTCATTAGTTTTCATTGTTCTCAGCACAACAGACCACATTAATGTGACTAAGAGGTTGATGGTGGTTGTGATGCTTCAGGAGGATTTACTGTGGCTCATCTTAAGGTATACTGCATTTACTGGATGATTCTTTATATAGCCACCCAGTGCTCATTTCTAATGAAAACTATTGATGTAAGCTGGTCATTATGCCCCTGTTGTGTCTAAGATTCAGTGAGCGGATGGTCACCCAGACAATGTTAAAGAAAAATAATGTCAATACAAACTTGTAGAAAAAATGAGGAACATTGGAATTTGGACTTTCACTAATTGGACCGGTCATTTGGGTCTTGGCGAGCTGTTTACCACATAAAGACCAACTGCTCTAAGGTGCACATTCCAACCCCATACATTTGATGTGAATATCTGGGGGGGGGGTTTGTGCCTGGTGTGGGTGTTGTACACTTGTCTGTGTAACAGTTTATGTATTTATGTAACACAGATATTCTTTTTTTAGCTCAAGATGTGCCTCTTTGTGCACATTTCTTTTAGAACTTGGTTTTCATGCCTTATCTCTGAGGCTGTGCTTTAATATGTAGTTGTGCCAGTGTTATGGTTTGACTTTGATTTGCAAAATGTAATCATCTCTTAATATTGCTCCACTCCCACAACTATTGGAGTCAACTCAAGCCAGAGAGGGACTGACTGCCAAGACCCTCTCATACCTCTCTTCACTCCCACTAAGTGTGGAATGATTTGATTCATTCTTTGCCTTCTTCAAATCACTTTCTTCAGATCATTTTGCCCTCTACCTGATGAATTCAATGACACAATGCAAGAAGGGAAATTTCATTAATTCATTTAATTTATTTTGAGGGCAATATGCAGCTCATTTATCTTCAAATCTTTCTGTAGTTGGGATGTGGAGCCGATATAAAAATCCACCTAATATTCAATTTGAGTCTTAAAATATTCACTAATAAGACTTAGGAAAATGTGAATTAGGAAAACTCACCCAATTACAAAGCAAAATACAATTTGAATAAAAGTGCTGCGAGGACATATTTCATAAAATTTTAAATGCGCAATATGGAGGCAATTTAGAAATGTTCTGATTAAAATCAAGCCACTGCGCTACAAACGCTTGGGAAAATCCATATTGCATATCAAAGAGTGGAGGTACGCTGTATTAATATTCCTCTTAAAGGGATATGACTCAAAAAAAAAGAGAGGGGGAAGTATTTCATAATGCAAATTTGATCTGTAGAAGTAGGGTAATATGTTCTGCACTTGTTGAGTATTAGGCTTGCGATTATACACACAAACCTTTAGTGTGTACCCACAAATATTGCATCATTTTGAATATGGCAGTGCCGAAAAGTCTAAAGTATTTTATCATGAATTGTCTTCTCATTGCATATAAATGGAGGCGGTGGGAGAGGGAGCCAGAAATAAAGTAATGTTTCTCTTTGAGCTTCTTGTTGCTCTCAGCGTTCTGTTCACTGGGGATGGTGGAGGGAGGTGCTGGGATACTGGGTGGTGGGTTTTTTTGGGGGGGGGAGTGTGATTAGTGAGAGTCAGGGTCTTTCATTTAGTCATGTGGTTTCTTTTTTTCATTTCTTGGCTGATTTTTCACTGGAGGGCTAGTTCCATTCACTTGAATTTATTTCTCACGCTGAGGAAGTTGATGAATTTGAATATCTGTGAGCGAGTTTGTGTGTGTGTGTGTGTGTGTGTGTGTGTGTGCGCCTCTGTGCGCTTTAATGCTTACGCGGGTGTATGTGTGTGTGAGCATATGAGGCGAGCGTCTCTCTCTGTGTAAGGGAGCGACGCTTTCATGGCTGTTTCAGATCTCTCTACCTCACAGTTCGACAGAGCGAGGGAGCCAGGAGGGAGAGCGAGATGGAGAGATAATGGGAATGGAGGGTGAAAGAAGGCTAACACAATCTTTAATGAGTTTCCTTGGCTCTCTTTGCCTGTTTCTGGGTCAGGGTCCCCTGGCTGAGGATGTGGGTGGACTGAGGACTGTGGAGCAGAAAGGAACAGACTAAGCCAAGGTCTGCTGAAATAGACTTCAACATTAAAGAGGCATCATTACCTACGTAAAGACATAAAGGATGATCTTGTTTGGACAGCAAAAGAATGAAAGTTGCTCAAAACAGCCAATGATCTTGTTCTAATCCTTCAGTGCACCCGCACAGACATGCAAGGAGGTCAGAGGTCACTCGAGGCTTTATTGCCTCTACTCAATTATCACCGGGTTAGGGGCGAAGCAAGTGTTGCAACTTTTGTTTCTCATGAAAAGCAGGCACACACTCATATCACACACACATACACAAACACTTTGCTAACAGTACCCCCCCGCCCCGCAATGAGGATGGCTTTGGTCATTGTCTGATTGGCTGCCCCTGCCCTTTCTTTTCCTAGCAATCAACTGCAATCTGTGGCAGGTATGGACAGAGAGATAAGACTAGAGAGACATCGTGGGGAGATATCTGCTCAGCTGAGACATTATTTAGTGCTCCCGAAGCATCCAGGAGGCAACCTCTGTCAGACAACAAGGCTCCAGCATGTCCACACAGGACAGGGAGGCGGGGAGATAGAAGGACATGGAAGAATTACTGATGGGCTGATAAACTCTTTTGTTATCCGAACAGTCTGCCTTCCTCTGTTTCTGTCCTCCTGTGCTATGTTTCTGACTGTCTGCCCAACTCCATTTCGATGTCTCAATTTATGTCTGTCTGGCTGAGTTACTTTCACCGTCTCTCTCTCTCTCTCTCTGTTCTCCCTATCCCTCTCTCTCTCTCACCTTCTGTTTCCCACTGTATCTCTGTCTCTATTACTCTGCCTCCTTTCTTTCACACTTGTGAATAATTGATGTCTACCGGTTCGATGGTAAGAATAGAACAGTTCTGGAGGTGACAAATGGGGTGGCGAATAGGCTTCATCCTCCCCTCTTCAAAGACTTAGGAAGTTAGCCGCGCTTTGGTTGTGTGCACCACTCTGTTTGTGTGCTTGCAATGTTTTGTGGCACTGTGAGCATGTGTTCATGTGTTGTTTGTGTGTGAGCGAGTGCACATGCCAGTTGTGTGTATGTGATTTAAGACAGGGAGATGAAAGGGAGTTGTAATTACAGGGAAGCGTATCTGTCTACTGCAGAAGAATCCGAGGAATGGGACAAACTGGGCCAAAAGCCTGAGGTCATTAGATCTGCTGCATGTGTGTGTGTGTGTGTGTGTGTGTGTGTGTGTGTGTGAGTGTGTGTGTGTGTGTGTGAGAGAGACGCACAAAAGCAAAGTGAAAGAGAGCGAGCAAGAGAGAAAATGGGAGACAGAGAGATCAGCTTATAACTTCAGTTCCTCAGAGTCAACCTCTGAACCCTGCTTCTCATTATTGGCTCTGCCTCTCTCTCGTGTCTCCGCAGTAGCTGGTTGTGGTCAGACCGAGCAAGGCCCTGTTTCTGTAAATCCACGCAGCCTTATTGCCCGAGAGGAATCCCAGAATTTCCTACGCTCTAAAATACACTTGTGTAAACATTCCAAAATATCAAATGATAGGGATTTCACTGTGTGCTGTGCGAATGGATAATCCCATGCAAAGACTGTGGTTATAATACACTGTCCCACTGTCTCTTGTCCGTTTTCCCAACTCTTCCAACCCATCCATTCTCTGTCTGTCTGCCTCTGTACTCCACTCCTCCCTCGCTTCATATTCCCTTTCATCTCTTCCTCTGCCTCCCCCACTCTCTCCATCTTGTCGCTATCTCTCTCTTCACAGTGGAGGATGACTTCATTGGTCTCGGGGATCTGCCGGAAACCTTCCCTTCAGACCCGCCCGAGCCGCTGCCTGTGTTTTTGATGGAACCTGAGGAGGCCTACATAGTCAAGAACAAGCCAGTCAACCTGTACTGCAAGGCCACTCCGGCCACCCAGATCTACTTCAAGTGCAACAGCGAGTGGGTTCACCAGAAGGAGCACACTGTGGAGGAGCGGGTTGACGAGAACTCTGGTCAGTAAATGTATCGGCTACATACACAATCAACCCCGTCTCCTAAAAATAATATATAAATTTGGATTTGCAAAAGCATTTTAGGAGATTTAGGAGATCCATTTTTGTACTGAATGTATTGAATTCATCCAATATCCAGTCCTGGCACCTAAAACACAGCTAATGTTTTTATGGTTAGGTTTTGGAAACTCAAAGTAGTTGGTTAAGGATGACCAAAAGATCATTATATTGGTTAAACATTGAAAAAGTCAATGTTAACTTAAAGCATGACACGGGATTTAACCAAAACCAACACTGCTCCCAAGCCAAGTGCTTGAGTATCCTAAACCCAGCAACACGCTGGATGTAGGATACAAAATCTTGTGCTTTGTCAAACATTCACCACGACTTACACCCTATGATCTCCGTGCAGCATGAAAAGATCTCACCTCCTCCCTGGACTGGCAAAAATGTTGCCAAACATCATAATTCAGGTAGCAAATTAGTAGCATAATCATATTTTGTAGGAAAAAGACACATACACTATGCTCACAAAAATGTGTGTACAAACACACACACAGTGTTTGTCTGCTTATCAATCTTACAGGCCAGTTTTTTTGATTGAACTAGTGGCATCACCTTTTCTGCAGAAGAGGCTTGACTTACAGCATCTCAGTAAACACACCTCTGCTTTCCTTTGGTATACTAGCTCCACCACTTCTGTGGTGTGTGTGTGGCCTTGGGTGTGCAGGTGTGTGCTTATGTACATGTTTGTAAGCATCTAGAGGAGGTAAAGGTAGTGAAGCTCCAGCAGGGTTGTTTTTGACACAGTTCAGCCCCCGAAGGCACTAGAGCCATTACACACAACAGCCCAGCACTGATTGGCTGCATTGAGTTGCTGTATTGGAAATTGAGTTCTTTCTGTCGCCCACAGGTACCAATCACATCATATTTGCCCTTTTCATCCCACTGTTTTTGCCACACACACTCTGCATGTTCACACACACAGACACACGCCTTCGCCTGAATGTGAATGTTTAGGCACAGACTTAGGTACATTTCAAGGATCGGCAAACATTCCCTTACGCTGTGTATCTGAGGTTTTTAATGCCTCTCAAGGAAAAACGCAATATTGTTTCAGCACAGGTACAATGTACAAAAGCAGATACGCCGATACAAAAAGAGTGTTGCAGCCAGCACAAATATAAAAACAGTATTGAAAAAAATAAATAAAACCCCATTCCCAACCTCAAATGCTTTCATTTTGACCTAGTGTACTTTAGGAAGAATACACAGATCGGCAGGATGTGTTTCATGGTTATGATTATGACAAAGAAGAAGTGGAAGGTAGCAGTGGCTGTTAGCCTTTGTGTCAGAAGGTTTTCTGCTAAAAGCATCAACATGGAAAACAACCCACACATCATACACACATCCACTCACAACCATATCCAGAGGCTATTCACTGCACAGATATTCATTCATTTATGCTCCACACACACACACACACACACACACACACACTACCACTACCACTATCACTAGAGCCCAGTGGATGTGTGCTGCCTCTCTCAGCCCACTCCATTGCTCTCTGATTTCCCCAGATTGACAGAAAAGGAGCACCGATAGAAACCGGCCAGCCTGGTCAATACCACTGATAGTGTAGCCTGAAGAAATTGGATCTCTCCCTCCCTACCCTCCTCTCTCTCCCTACCCTTGTGTTACTCGTCTTCTCCTGTCCTGCCTCTATGTCTCACTTTCATGTTGCCGAGAACTTGTGGTCTTATGAAAAGAAGATGAAATGAGAAATAATGAGATTAAGAGAGAGGAGTGAAGGAGTGAGGACAGAAACTTCAAATGCTGGTGTTCATTTAAGCTACAGACTGCATCTATTGCATCTTCATCCAGATGATTGACATGCACATGTACATACACAGGAACAACACGGTAGAGCTGTTGGTTTGTGTGTATTACGTGTGTTTGGCACTTGAAATACAGCAGTGGTCTTGAAAGGCTTAACAACAGTAGGGTTGTGTCAAGCTTAAATCACCAAAATGCCTGTGCACAGTATCTTCGTCTCATCAAAAGGAGAAATACAGTGCCAATAAAAAGTCTTCACCCCCTTGGAGGTTATCATGTTTTATTGTCTTACAACGTTGAATCAAAGGAGATTTATTGTGACTTTTATGATGGTGAACAACTGAAAAAGAACCTTTAATGTCAAAGTGAAAACAGATCTCCACAAAGATCAGAGCTTGTATCTGGAAGTTACAGCTTTTAGCGCGTCACTGTTGTGGCAAAACCTCCACCATTAAGACAAATGAACACTCCAAAAACGTTCTTGCTGTACCCACTGCATACTGCATTTACTGAATTACTGACTTGAAGGAAGTGAACACTTATGCAAACAAGTATTTTGTATTTGATATTTGCAATTCATTTACATCACTTCGTAGAGATGTTTTCACAACCAGTTCCGATTCCAGCGACCTGCCTGCACATTAGTAGACAATTATGGCTGCACTGTTGAGCTGGGAACTCGTGCCGCACATCGTTGGAAAGCTGAGATTCTTGTGATTCGATTTCAAGATACAACCACAACAGCCGATACAATCAACGCTAATGTCAGTCCACAGCAAGTAAACAAAGTTATTGCACCTCACCTTTGAAGCCTCACAGAAATCCACAGATCAATAACAGGACACCAGAAATGCTCCTGTTCCGTCGTAAACAGTCCTGACGCTAAAAATCCAGTAAAATATTTAGTCCAAAACATGTTATTACATCCATATATCCCACGGAATGCTGCAGCATCATGTCTCAGTAGTTGACAGTTGTGCATAATATTTCACATGTTCTCTGAAATAACTCCAGCTCACATGAAGATATTTTTGATAGCTTAATTTCAAAATGTCCACTCAGACTACTATAGCCAATGATAGTCTGCATTGAAGGGAAGTGCATGCCCCTCTTTTCTCTTCTAAAAAACGAGCCAATTGCAGCTCATCATGATAATGATTGGTGTGTCGTATAGCCAATGAAATTCTGAACACGGGGATATGTCGCTTTAGGGGTTTCATCAAACTATAACCTATAATTGTCTTGAGTAAAGTGAACTTTGTGCGTGCGTTCGTGCGCAAAACACCTAAGCTGGGATTGTTGGGACTTTTTATGGTTTTTGTAGTCGTTATAATGGCAAAACGGACACAGAAATCTAAATATACACTTCAGGAACCCCCCCCCCCCCGACTCCCCAGAGTGGATCTGGCCAGCCAAGAGCCAGAGAACAGGAGGGGGAGGGGGAGAGTAAGGCCTTCACAAGGCACAGAGGTGTGAAGTGAAGCTGTGAAATGCTTCTGTGATGTGCTTTTGTGTGTTTTCCCTACACCTGATTGTTACAAAGAGTGGCACATTGCTAATAACATGTAAAAGGTCACGTACAAGGTCATGCAAATAGTTTGCAATGTTATTTTGTAAATAGTTTGCAGTTTTATTGTTAGAATGTTGTTTTGTAAATAGTTTGCTGCCTTTGCTTTATATCTTTGTATAACCAAGGTCCTTTTGGAGTCTCCAACTGCCCAGTAATGGAAGCGCCTATACATACACTCATAAAAATGTGTGTAAAGGATACATTTTTTGTGGTATTGTCATAACATTTGAACTGGGAGTAGGTAAGGCTTCAAGCTAAAGTTTCGTTGTGTTTTCCAGTTCATAAGTCCCAGCTGTAGTCACCTGTAGATATATTTTTAGAAGTAAATATTCAGGCGGAGGTAGAAACCTTTTATTTCAGTGTGTTCAAAATTATGTCACTCAGTTCCAGTAGTACTTAGAGTGATTCTGAAAAAAATTGAGAGTGTTACCTTTCATGAGACACCAAGGTCATGCATGTACTCCAAATGGTTCAAGAACACCATTCAATTAACTTTGGGTATGCCTTGAATAGGCGTTTTAGTCATTTTAGGCAGATTTAGCAGGGATTGGAACAGGTATTTTTCTGTTGATCAGTGTCAGAAAAGCCTCACTGAGTCTACTTTGATTCAATGTTGTAATGCACTAAAACATGGACACTTTCAAAGGGGGCGAATACTGTTTATAGGCACGGAGTGACGGTTTTCTAAGGAGCAGGTGATTGCATTGAGAAAATAAAAGACCATTTGATTGCATGTGATTATCCTATGAGCAGCCAGTTAACACAATAAACCAGCAGAGAATTGAAACAGTGACGAAAGAAAGAAAGAAAGAAAGAAAGAAAGAAAGACTGCATTGCACCTGTGTAAAGGAGTCATTGTTTTGTTGTTGAAGTGAATATGTGACCATGAACCACTCTGATGTGATGCCAGTTTTTGCGTGACATGCTGGGGACTCACAGGGTCACAGATTCAGATCACATGTACAAAATCTTACTTAGCAGGAGGCAAGAATTGCAAAAGTGGCGTGACGGAACAAAGCGTGAAGGTAATTCTTTACAAATGGTCTTTCTCCACAGGGATTTATCTTTAGATACCTGCCCTGCTGTCATCTGAACACTGTAGCATTTACCTTTATTCATTTATAGTCTGCTGTGAGAAAAAAGGAGCATTGATCTGAGCAAATGAGCGGCTAATGAATTATAAGTAGACACAGCTATAGTAATATCCACTGGAGACAGCTTGTCACTCTCTCTGAGATATGAGTAAGAAGATCAAACGGGAGTGCTCTTCATCTGGCTAGATAATCTGAGCTCTTACCCCCCCTCCCTCCTCCTTCGGTTCTCCTTCAATGACCAATGCCTCCTCATCTGCCTGACTGGTCTGATCAATAATGTTAGCCAGTGCTAATACTAAGGAGCTAGGCTATCTCACTTTAATGACCGTCATTAATAATGAATCATCTCCAATGAGGCACCCTACTTCAGGCAGCTATTAATGGGACCTTTTGTAGAATAATTTCTAACACTAATGGCCACATTGACAGGTGTGAAGTAGCTCCTCAACGCTGGTCCTGACATTGGCCACACTTTCTTTGCCCCTCTTGATTGCAATTTGAGTGGTGGTCTTTGCCCTTTTTTGCTGTTATCACTGTAATGCTATACAGTGTACCAACAGCTGCTAGCTGACACATGAAGTCACTGGATGACATCAGCAGGCTCAGTTCAGTGCCCTGCTCTTCTGCTGCAGTGATCCTTCTGATGTGTTTCAAGTGAAACACGTCAGGAAGAGTTTAATCCTGATTTAGTAAAAGCTGTGAAGTGATGAATGACTCTTAAAGTAGACTTACAGCTTGTCATAATCGTCACTCCAGGCTATCTTATGGTGCAGAGGGCTTATTCTAACAACATCAGACAGACAAGTCACCACTACGGAACCTTCAGAAACAGTCAGAAAAAAATTAACTGAGCCTGGCGCATGTTTTACACCCTCAGAGAATTGATATCTGCTTATTTTTTCAACTATCGATTTTCCCTCTGCTCCTCTGTCTGTGATGCGCTCACATCCATCACATTCATCCTTCCCAAACTAATAATACACATCCTCTCAGACGTTCGCACTCACTCGAGCATGTGGACATACACACGGAAGCAAATGCGCGCACAACAGACATGGCTGTTCGTTTGCACACTGTGTAAATTTTACATGAGGGCTTTGCTGGTGTGTGGGATGTCACTGTGCCTGCTGCGTGCGCCAGAACAAGGAGGCTGTGAATGCACTGAACCTGAAGTAAAAATGGCATGTTCATTTTTGAACCAGCCAGTCTCTTTGCATTTTTCATTCAGCCAGAAAACAAAGACACCTACTGTATAAACCAGTTTGAACTGCAGAGGAGTTCACGAACCTTTGTACAAACTGTGGTCATCTGGAAGAGGTGTCGAAAGGTAATGGTTATTAACACGCACATAAGCAGAGTGAGACAAATATATTGCCTACTGAGAGACGTCAGTTGCACGTGGACAGAAATTGTTAGATCAATAATAATTTATTAAGTGTTATATTCTATTGCAGCAATATCTACAGTATAACAGCAGATATGTATATTTGTATGCTTTGTGATATGGACTTCTCCCTGGCACAATATCTTTTTGTCACAATACAGGAAACTGAATAAAATGTTTGGGAAATGAAAAGAACATAGCAATGGTCACTGGGTCCTTTCCTAACATCAGGGTAGAAGGAATGCAAAATTGCCTGACAGATTATAACTAGAATTTTATTGATAAATGGACTACAGTTTGAGCGAGTTTACACAAGAGCTACACAGATTTTTTTTTTCGATTCCTGGCAAAGGTTCACAGTGTGTCTCGAGCTGGTTCATTTGATCTCAAGTTCAGTAGGTAGTGAATCACTTTTATAATGAATTAGGTTTCAGGAAAAGATTAAATTAGAGATTAAGATTGAATGAACATCTGGGCATCGATGAGTCAATGATCTGAGACACAAAGTTAAGACAGCACATGATAATGATGTCACACCAACAGCACAAGGTATGTCTTAGGTAAGCTCAGTTAAAAAGAAATAAATAACACAAGGCTAACTTGTTAAATATACAGGATATAGCTCCAACAATAGTTAATTTGCTCGCCAAGGGGCCATTTTTACAAAGCATGGTTATATTATCAGCATAACAAACACAGTGGCAGCCAATAAAATCAATAACGAGGAAGTTTGATTAAGGTAAATTTAACACTAACAATTTATTACTGTAGCTGTGTTGGTCCTGCTAAGCTCTCATCTAGTCCAACTTTTAATAATCTAGTGTAGATGACATCCGACAGATGACACCCATGAAGAGAATAATAGAATTATGCCTCCCATTATTAGGCACTGAAAGTTTCTATTGTTGTGAGTAGCATTTCACCAAGTCAGCCTTTGACAACATGTTAGCTTGCTAGTGATTATCCCTAACACAAGAAGCTTTATGATCTTTGCCTGTTATGGTTTTTGTTGTCTAAAACGTCCTTCTTCTCGCAGTGGTTTTCATATCATATATACCATGTTTAAATAAAGGCAAATCGAATAGTTGATGGCAAACTATCAATATCTAAGTAAGCTCACTAACTAAAACATTACACCCACCTTTGGACAAGCTCCAGTTTAGTACTACATTAGTACTTAGTACTTTTGGCCTTTTGACAACATGGGCCACATCATTAATTCCACAGCTGTCCCCTGTTTGAATTGGCATGCACTCTGTGCAGCCCTTTTAATTTGTGTCTCGTCAAGAGACACCAGCCTCACCATTCTTTTTGAATTAGGAGGAATTTGTGTGCGTAAATGAAAGACTGTTGGGGATGTCGGAGAAAACTATATATAAAAACAATTTAATAAACTTTAGCAATTAGCATGTGCAAAAAACATATAATATCTATTCCTGTTCACGCAAACAGGTTGTTATCAGTGACTCCCGTGACAATGTCTCAAAGGTTTTTGACACATCCAGACAGCTGCAGTCTTATGGGAAAAATTGGTCAAACATTTGGTCAATTTTATAGACAGGCTATGAACATAACCACTCAGAACAAGAATCGGGGGCACCGGGTCTGACAAATAGGGGTTGTGATACTGATGACAGGATCTGAATTGGGCAGACAAACAATATAAATCTGTGGCTGCATCCTTCCCGGTGGAAAATGGTACAGGCTGGTGATGGAGGTGTAATGGCGTAGGGAATGTTTCCAAGGCGCACAAAAGGCCCTTTAGTAGCAACTGGGCATAATTTGAATTTCTCGGTCCACTTTCACATTATTGCTGACCAGGTACATGAGCATGACAGTTGCTGGAAAATGACATCAACTTAACTTTTTTCCAGCGGGCTGCACAGCCCCCATATTTAAACCTAATAGAGCAGAACTTTGGGAGTGAGGTGGCATGAGATATCCACAGCATGAATGTTCTTCTGAAAAATCTGCAGAACTGTTGCAGCACTATTGAGTCAATGTGTCCTGTTAAGTGTTTCCAACATGAATCCATGCGTATTGATATTCAGGTTGCTGGGGAAGCCAGCAGCCTCCATCTGGTACCAGGGACTGTCTTATCACATGCAGAATAATTATCTTCTTTTAGTATCAACGCTGCTCACATTTAGTTCACATACTCAATTGTTAATTGTCTTATAATGTCAAATAAAATGTTCAATCTGTCTTACTGTAGTGAATTAAAATGTATTATACTATTGGACTTCATGATATCACCATTGTCCTCACAAATTTCCCATTCAATCAACAGCGGATGATGGATTAAGCTGGAACAAGGCGTGATATTGCATCGCAAAAATCTGTAGCTTCAATGAATGCTCTCGCACCACAGAACCCATACATATATGCATGCACTCAATCGGGATGCTCTCACACATACACACATATGCAGACATGCACACACTGTAGGAGCAGCGTAATCCGCTCTAGAGGGGCAGCTGCGGGTAGAGGCATTTGTTTTGGGGATGATTTGTTTTTTTGGGTCCTGGCACCCAGATGAGCAGTAATCAGAGGAGTTAGCAAACAGGATTGTGTTAGCCATGACGCTGAGAATCCTCCCCCGCAGGGCCCAGGCCCAAACAGCTCAACGCTTTGGCTCTAGCATCGGTGCAAGACTGGCACATACACACACACACACAGTCACAAATATCCATTGTCAAAGCATGTGAAGTGACGGATGTAAATTTCACTGATTTGTTTCATGGGATGTAGTACTGACATTAGCATCGATCTCTCCCCGCTGTGAGAATATTTTGATGTTTATTGTATGAAGTTAGTACATATGATATCAGCTGATTCATTTTGGTCAGTTTCAGTTCCTCATTTTCACTTGTTCTCTGTGTTGATGTGTACTAATACTTTCTGCCATTCTCTTTTACTTTCTCCCCTTCCCCTTCCATTTCCTTTCCCCTCATTTTTTCATCCTTTCCGTATCTCTTATTCCCATGCTTGTCCTTGATCCTTCCATGCTTTCTCTGTACATCTCCCTCCCTTTCAACCACTTCTGCCTTTCCTCGCAGGCCTGGTAGTGAGAGAGGCAAGCATAGAGATCACTCGGCAGCAGGTGGAGGAGCTGTTTGGGCCGGAGGACTTCTGGTGTCAGTGTGTGGCCTGGAGCTCCGCAGGGACCACCAAGAGCCGCAAAGCCCATGTCCGCATCGCCTGTGAGTACACTCATCCCATTACTCAGTCTTTATCCTCTCTCTCATCTTTGTATTCCTCTCCAAACAAAATCTCTTGGCTGCCATGGAAATGTGTCTCACAGGCTGACTTGTGTATCGTGACAGATATATAGATTCTGGAGATAGGCGCAGTAGAAAAAAGGTTTCTACTAACGTGACACTCAAGTGTCCCTTTGAACTCGAGGTGGTAAGGAGCCTGCAGAATCTGAATCAGTTTCCTTGTGTGCAGTATAAACCTGGAGAAACAGCGCAGAGGAAGGGAGAGAGCGAGAGCAGTGTGTACACAGTAGAGAGGCTACGGCACATGTTTATGCCAGTGTTCCCTCTTTTTCCTGTAGGTGGTCCTCATTTGTTCTCTGCCTGTGTGTTTGTCCTCCTACTGCAAAGCACAACACAAATGTTTCCAAGTAATGAGAAACATTCTGTTGCCTCTAAAGTTTTGGCTGGTTTTTAACTGTTCCCCAAAGGATCTGCCAATCAAAATCTGAAAATAATGAAACCCCAGAGGACAGGGTGAGGAGGAGTTGTAAGAGTATAGTCTATGCTTCTGAAACACAACGCCTGTTACATAACACAACTGCTTGCACATTGTTGTCAAAATTCCACCTGAAGGGGCTTCTTTTACAGTATAAGCTGGCACTTTCAACTCCCGTCAAAGTCATTTCAAGGCATTGTGACTGACATGTCCCGCCCAGCTTTGCTGTTTCTGTTTTGACTTGTGGCAAACAGACAAACAATGCCAACACCCACTTGTGTGCAGTGTGTGTTGTAGTCTGCATCAAATACTGTATATTGTTATCACTGCTGGATAGGGATATCACTTGAGCTTAATGTTTGGCTGGCACTGCCGCTGTCAGAATGATTTCATCTTCACTATACAGTACGGCAGAGCGGCACAGAACGGAGTCATTATCCGTGGTTTTCACCTGATCTACTCCATTTAGTGGCACTTAGCAATCATATACCTGTCCCTCTCAATTTTTATCTCACCTAATTCTCATTGTCTTTCACTGCATCTTTATATCGCTGTCTCTCTAACTCTCTCGCTTACTGTATTCTGTACCGTTTCTCTTTGAATTAAGCGTGTGCCCTCTTTTTCAAACAGCAGTAGCTCTTCTCATTACTGCTTCTGTTAGACTAGCCTGGTGAATCAGAATCATGCCTCTCAGTCTCCCACTGAGTCCACTCCCGCTGCTCCACCTCCTATAATCACCCATGATGAGCAGCCTTCCAGCACTAACCTATCCCTCAAATCACAATGGACCGCTCTTCCCCTCCCATTAGCTTCTGCTGAATGGATTAGCTCCTCTACTGGGCTCTCTCTCCAGGCAGGCTTCTTGTCAGAGCCAGACTCTATCCTGTTAGGCTAATGGAAACCGGGCTTGTTTTCCTCCCCTCTCCCATCATCTAAACATATACAGTTTAGTCAGACGGTGAGTCAGAGCCAGCTCTGGCGAGTTAAGAGGTTGTTGTGTTGAAGAACTGGCTTTCAGACTTGCAAAAAAGGCTGGTTTGGCCAAAAGTATTGTCAGAGTGTCTGTGTGCTCGTTGGAGTATGAGAGAATGTTTAAATTCCCTGTGATTGCATTTTCTTCAAGTGACCTCAACAAATCCATTTGGATTGGCCTCCGTATTCTGGGAAGCAGCGATGGCTTGCCAGAGACAGGAAGTAAAAGTATGTGCACAGAGGCAAATTAAATAAACGAATCAAATCAGCCGAAATGCCAAAAGATTGTCGGAGGCTAATGTGTGTTGAGAAAGCTGGAAATTGATTTTCTTGTTTGTTTGTGGCCTTGTAATTTTTACAAGTACAACGTAATGAGTAAAACCTGAACTTTATTATTAGTGACTTTACTAATTATTAAAACTCGACTTTGGTCATTCCTAATCGAGATTTGCAACAGAGCCTAATGAAGCTGTTTCTGAAGGGTAAGGCTGGCGTAATTTAGCAAGTAGCCAAACACATCCACTTAAGGTAATGGCTGTCATTTGTGTTTCTCTGCTAAGGAGGGAATGATGTGACACCCACAGGAATGTTGACTCAGTTAGTCCCACACCCTTCAGTGTCCCTCAGTAGCGTTCAGGGTTACACAAACTGTGTTTCATCAAGAGTAATACCAGAGGTTTGTAAATCATGATGGGGAAAAAAAAAACCCAATACAAGCACTAGGTGTTTAATTTTAGTTTAACAAGCTGTAGTTGATCTGCTACAAGAAGTATGAGTAATAAAATCATGACTATTTCACATGAACTCACAAATAGTGTAATTCAGGAGCTGCTGTGGACACTACCACCAACAAGTGTCTGCCAGGCATTAAGGTGCATTCTAAACCATCAAATGGAATGCTGAAAGACTGCACACTGAGCAGCCAGGCCAGTACTCAGTGAAGACGTCCATACTCTCCAGTAGCTTTATATGGAGAAAGCCAATTTAATTTATGGGATTTGACTGTATAGTACTGTATGCCATTAAGTGTGTCAAAGCAGGAGAAAGTGTGCCTGATTCTCCTGCTCACCTGTCATACTGTGACTGCATCTTCTTTTATCTTTTGGAGGCAATTTCTACTAGGCTCCATCTCTACACTGTAGTTCAGACATCAGCAACAGTATTTTAAGACGTCGTTTTACCACCATTCCGTCCGTTCCTTTCCTTTTCTTTCTGTCTTAAGAAACTGTTTGTCCTTGGATCACATTCCATAAAGCCGTGTCCCAGAATATGCCCCTCCAGTCATTCACTCTTTTAATTTCATACCAGACCTTTACGGAAATTGCTTTCAATTCAACGCTCACCCTTTCAGCTTTTAGAATACATTGAAATTTGTGGAGTTATGACATATTCCCCTGAAGACATGCATACTCTCAGGTTGAATTGGGACAAGAGCTCTCACTGAATTTGTTATTTTAAGGTTAATTTTTTTATTTTGAAAAAACTCGACTACAGGTATTGTTTAGGGCTTGCGGGTGTAGCCTGATCATGTATTCTGTATTAAGAACATGATCTAGTTTCTCCTGGAGGGGATAGGAAACAGTTAGCTGAACAGTGAGCTGTCTCCTGTATAATGGCTCCTTGTGTAATAGCTATTGAACAAAAAGAAAGCAGGCGATGGAATCGGTAAATTGAACCTCTATCTTGATCAGGTTGATGGGATGTCTCTTTTTATTGCAGGCGATGATGCCTACGAGAAACAATAGTGAGAATGCTTTGTCCTTATATATCCATTCATACACATACTTCAATCTCCCCAGACATTGAAGAACAGTTATTTATTATGAAAGATGTGGGTACTGTAGCCTATTACACTTCTACCACCATTGTACCCAAGAGGTTTAGACATATTATTTGTCTTATTATTTGACTTATTATTGACAGTCTACAGTATACTCACATCTAAAACTCGAATTCAAAGGCAATATGCTATTGTAGAGCTAGCTAATATAATCTCCTATTTTAGCACACAGCGTCAATAGCAGTCCATATTTTAACAGCATTCTGTGAAGACGAAATGCCATTATCCTTTCCACAGATTGAATCGCTGAACCGGGGTCATTTCTGGGTTTGTTTCCATGGACACAGTTAGGTGTAGGTAGTAAAAGGAACTGTGAAATGTATTGTTATCAGAAATGCAGAGATTCGAAGTAAAGTAGACACCGACTCCCAGCAGTTCTCGTGCTGCTGCAACATGTTCGTGGTTTTGTTAAAGCTGATTGATTAAAAAATAGTAGCGCTTTATCTCACACAGTCTTTTAACATTATACTTCTTGCTTAGTTCAAGTTTTGAAAGTTTGAGCTTGACTTCAGCTTGTAGTTATAGCACTGATATAATTTTCAACTTGGTCCTCCGTCTTCAGTCATTTTTGCCTTAGTAAGCAGGACTAGCTTGGTTAAACGGAGGCATAGCTGCAGAGTTATTTTCTTCTTGCAGATTGCAGACTGGGGAAGAGAGAGTGTGTGTGTGGACACGTCCATATACATGTATTACTTGTGGAAACATTTGAGAAATCAATGTAAATGTATGTAGAATTGTTGTAGAGGAGAAACATGTTCATTTAGAGCACGCTGCGGTGGGTGTGGTTGCTGCTTTAGATTGAAAATGGCAGTAAAAAGGCTAAAGAGTGTGTTTGCCAGGAATATTGCAAAGGCTGTGGAAATGGTATCAGTGGAGTTTGGAGGGTTGATTGTAGATTTGATGCTTCAGTAACTCCACAGTTCCCCAAGTAGCACTGTAACTCCCTATTAAGTCCTCTCCTCTGTTGTTGTGCATGATGCCCCATGCTCCTGTCTCAGTCTGTGCAGCAGGTGATGATATATGTCTAATGGGCTTTGGGTTCCAGTGTAGCATGACACCTTCAGTAATCCTGCCCTGTCAGCTCCGCTATCCCTACCCTGCACTACTCTATCAGAGCTCTCACACCACAAAAATATTGGTTTTTCATTGGAGGGGCAAGTGATCCCCTTCTCCCCATCTGCCTTCAATCTACTTCAGGTTTATCTGTGTGCTGAAAGGGAGTGAGACAGCGAGAGAAAGAAAGCACAAATCTCAGATACTGCTTCTAACATTATTATAGAATACTTTTCATACTAATACTATTATAGAATATTTTACTATACGATTCACTCAGCATTTAAAATTAAAGATAGCTCTCAAAACAGCACTCCCATCTACCTGTCAATGAGATATAGGTGAATACTGATACACAATGTGCTTCTGCGTCTTCATTGTAGACCTGAGGAAGACGTTTGACCAGGAACCTCTTGGGAAGGAAGTGTCACTGGAACAGGAAGTGTTGCTCCAATGTCGCCCACCTGAAGGCATCCCAGCTGCTGAGGTAAGGTTTAAAAGGCATTTCACCGAGCCACTACACTGTAGTTGTCACAATAATTAGATTTCTTGTTTGAAGAGATTCATTCTAATACGCACTCATACATGTTTCCCACAAAAATGCAGGCAGTAAGCCGAGCCAAAAGGTCTCGCCTCAAATCCAATAAACTGGCTGGTCTGAAAAGAGGTTTATGTGAAGAGCTTCACTGACGTTCTGCTGTTGGTTTCTGCTGAAATGTCGCCATCATTTCTGTGTAAATTTTTTTTAAATGGGTAGCTAAAACGTCCAGCTCCTGCATAATTGTACATTTAACATATATATTTGTTAGCATTAATTATAGTATATATTATATATTGCCATGCTTTGGACGCAAGCTTTTATGCCACACAAAAAGGTCAAAACTGTGTCGATTGCAGAACTTGCCTCACTTTTGAACTCTGCTCATTTCAGAAGTTGTAATGAAATAACACTGACAAAATTCTGACACAGCCTAGCGCACAGATAAGGACCTTGTTTCCACCACTGCCTGGGCTATTTAAGCTGTTTGGGTATTTCCTGAACATCGGCCAGTCACTGCAATTTGGTCAGAGGAGAGAAAATTGTAATTATCTGGCTGAGGGGAAAAAGAATAAAACCAGTTGTGTCCCTGTGTTACCTTAGCTCAGCCAATATCTCCTCCCTGCTCTACTTCCTCCCTGCCCTACAGTAGAACACTGTTATGGACATTTGAAAAGGCTCAGTTGAGATTGCAGGAACATAAATAGAGGATGAAAGGGTGGTTTGATGGGTGGTGGTGGTGGTGGTGGTGGGTGGGGGTGGGCTTTGGTGTTTTTATTTATTTATTTATTTTTTGAGTTGGGGGTGTCGGGACTGAACTCTGTAAAGGCTTGTGATTGACCTGGAAAATCCGAGTTAAGTGAGTGGAACTGCACAGCATTTATCCCTGCTGAAAGTGCTGACAGGCTAAATGGACGAAAGTTTGGGACTGGCACTCTGCAGGCTCTCCTCATACAATCCAGGCTTCAGTCTGATAGTGTTGCTGTAACAGCCATATATTGGTGATTCTGCTGCCTGTCTGAGGTCTCTCTGTCAATCCTGGATAGGCTCACTGCAGCGATTAGAGACTCAGCTGGGGTCCAATCGAGACACTTCCATGCTTTCTGTGATATGGATTTGCTGTGGCAAGCCAGATGTACAATGCAGGGTAAACAGGGGAGTTGTCAGCATTAATAGCATTTGCACTCTGGGTAATGGTATGCAGTTGTGTGTGTGGTCAACTGGAATCAGTGCTGTTTCATGTCACCGAACTAGCCATCTATTCAACAAATGAGAGGGAAAAAATAATGTTTAGTTAAATTCGACAAGAAAGATGACGTTTTACAGTATGTATTGCATCACTAGTACAGATATGGTGTGTGGCGTTTGTAGCAACTCACTCTTCTAAAAGAAAAAGCATGAACAGACTGTTTACTATTCTACCTGCATGCATCATTTTCTGTATTCTAAGTAGCAACTGTTTTCTCTGTTTACTTTCCCTTCTTTGATCAAGTTGCATTTCGTGTGTGTGTACAGAAGTACTTTTAATTTAATTACTCACACTTACCTCATGGCTACAAAAAAAAGACAACGGTTCCATTCACAGCTCCCTCAGTGGGAAAAAGGACAAAACTGAATGCTGCTTTTTCATCTGTGTTTGTCAGGCCTTTTCTCACACACGCCCGCCAGAGAAAAAGCCTTGGAAAAAGCAGATGGGCTAAGTCTGTGGTTACATATGAAGCTACAGAAATGTGTAGCAGCCATTGTGAAGGAAAGATCTGTCATATTTCACCCACTCTAAGACAAAAAAAACGAGAGAGAGAGAGGATGAGAGAGGCTGAAGGCAGAGGGAGAAAAGCTGTTGAGGTTTGTCGGGTTGGATCCAGTGGGTTGCTGTCAGGCCTCCAGTGGGCTGTCAGTTCACTCTGTGGTTCCTAGGCCTTTGCCTAGCGAGGGAGAGGCTGGCAGGATGGCAGGCTGTGGCTGAGCCATAAAACCCATGCTCTTACAGCACTTTTGTTAAATCATGTGGACTGTATGGGACGGACATTGTGCTGTGTGTGTGGCAGGCCTCCAAAGATATCTTTCGTGTAAAAGACAAGCAGGACACACATACTCTGCTGACTTTGCATGTGCGTATAGTCCCATCCACGCATTTCCACATGCATGTTCCCATGTCAGAGTTCCAGCAAGGACATCAACACATCTGCATTCACAGGCACACATGATAACATGCTGCCAACATCCCAACTGAACACGGGAAGTCTATTCATCTTTTTTATAGAGTGACAAGTGTGATTGTGGCTGACCGGCTGGTAGGAGAATATTCACTGCTGATGAACTGAAACAAGGAGTTTGTGCTTCCTCTTTTCAAACTGGAACAAAATCTGTCTTTTAGTTTCACCACAGCTACTCAAGCTTGTACACATTGCAAAGTGCAGGGAGTTGTCAAAGCCTTCTATTGTCATTGTTGATGGTACTAAAATGACGAGTTACAATAGTAATTCACACCGCCCCCCACACACATACACACACACACACATACATCCTCAGAGCCATCCTAAGTCAATCACAATTAGTTCTGATCTCAGATTACAAAGTGG
This sequence comes from Gadopsis marmoratus, assembly GCA_036023855.1. Classification (NCBI taxonomy): domain Eukaryota; kingdom Metazoa; phylum Chordata; class Actinopteri; order Centrarchiformes; family Percichthyidae; genus Gadopsis; species Gadopsis marmoratus. The sequence goes on along the minus strand of JAVQJF010029479.1, from coordinate 78,637 downwards.
AACTGCGCTATTTGATGTTATCCAGCACCAGCCTTGTGTTCCCTCTTTGTCTTCCTAGTTTTCAGATGATTTACATTATAGGTTTTCACGATGGTTTACCACAGCAATGGCATTCTGTGATTCCATTTAAGTGGTTTTGAGTCTTTGTTGGCTTTCTGCGGGGGCTGTTGCCCCCAAAACTAAACATTATGCTGAATAATCAGGATTGTTCCTGTAATGATGCAGCCGCTTTTCATAACGGAACATATGAAACAGTTCACAGCAGACATCTCGGAGGTTTTCACATTTTGGAGTTAAGTCAGAGGTACCTAGCTCTTATTTTGACAGGCCATTCACCCTTGATACATTGATTTTCTGGTGTACAGACACACACACAGAAAGAAAACAAGTAGCAGGCATTTATTTTGGCTCTCCTTGTGACCATTAGCAATGGAACTTTGGCCTTGGAGGACTGAGATACTTCAAGTGAGGTTTCTGAAATAGCACAAGGATTCAGTCATCTGAACGTCTCATATGGTCTGAATACATTAGACACTCACCAGGCTCCCTAAAAGTCATTGTTACACGTTTCCATCACCATGAATATTTGATATATACTTAATCAAGAGCAGAAGGAAAATTTAACTGTTGGGGCTATTCTAGGCAGGAAGGGAGAGGGAGTGATTTGGCAGGAACACTTGTTTCTGGTTTCTTGGTTTCTGTGTTACGTGGGCTTACTTTCTGAGTCCTGCCCATGGATAGAGTAATAAAGGTAAAGATCATCGCAATGCAGATCCATCTCTTTGAATACCTCCATGAAGCTCTTTCATCAACATCTAAAGGGCCTCTACAAAGGTAACAGTGGCCTTTTTTCATACTGAAGAATGCGTGGCAGGCTCATATAGTGGACTTAAATCTACTTTGGGAAAGAATGCAGCTTTATTGTTCCTTTCTCTTTTCTTCTGCCATGCCCTCAATCTACAGCTCCACTTGTCACAGCTCTGAGAGAAAGACAGAGGTGATGCAGCACTGCGAGCTGTTGAGCCTATTTCCATGGAAGCAAGATTTTAATCCAGGCATCTCCTCAGTCAGCCGGGGTCCTGCCGTGTTATCATGGGTAACGAGTCATTGATGCTCTGCAGGGAAGGGGCCCTGCTGCCATGATTAAGTCCATTGGCTTTACTGAAAAGAAAGCCAGGGAACACAAAGATCTTTACTTCACACTTCCTCATCCAGAGAAGTGAGAAAACAAAGTCAGATGAATTTAGACAGCTGGGACAGCAGCCAGAGCCAAATTCAAGGGTTTCCCATGTAGCCCTGTGGCACTTTCTGGAGCTCTAGTATCTGCCTTTTCCACGCATCAAACCATGTAAATGTCAGTGATTACAGTTGATTTTAGGCCCAGTTCCACTTAATAGTGGATGTGAAGGCAAAGAGCAAACGGCAGCCGGTCAGGTCACCTTGTCAAGAAATAGCTGAGTGCTTCCTCCCAGTCAAAATGGCGCATAGTGTAGTTATGAGGGCAGGCAGGAATGTCAAGAGTAACAACACTTAAGTGCCCAGAGAAACAGGAAGTGTGTTTGCATTAAGGTTACCCATGGGAGAGAAAATGTCAGGAGGCCAGATCAAGTCCCCGTGGCAACCACCCAAACATTGCCCTTCAGGCACTCACCTGTCAATCATTGCAGTTTTCCTGTGCAAAGGCTGTGATTTACTCTAATAGCCCAACATTTATGAGATCTGATGTCTTCTGTATGTAAGTGCCCTTTCCACTGTTACCTCCATTGAGTCAGGCCTTAAAATACATTTACATGAACAATTTTGGACCAGAGGGATTTTTCACTGCATATATATTCCATCAGACCCCATATGAGAAAGAGACAGAGAAGCTCTGCTCGGCCTCTAGAAGGACGCAAAGATTGAAACTGATACTAGACAACCAAGAAACTACTGTATATGCTATAAAGGCTACCCCCCCGAATTGAACCAGTGGTTCACCTGCCACCACGGCTTTCTCCCAAGCCCTTGATGTAAACAGCTTCTTTGTTTACACTTCCAAAAGGGCATAAAAGGATAAAAATCACATTTCTCCACGCAACCTGGAATCATGGGGAGGTGGAGGGGAGGTGAATTGCTGGATGCCAGGTGGTATTTTCATTTAACATGGGGATGAGACGTGAATTAAAGAGCTCTCGTTTTGGGGTAAAGTGTTTATCACTTTTAAAATGATTTTTGAGCTTTTTGCACTGAAGTTGTTAATCGATTCCATCGTTTTTATCCTTGCTCTTGAAGGTTGTATTGTATACAGAGAGATTTATAACCTCTATCAGTGCACTGAAACCCTGTCCCTTGGTGGAGTTATCAGGTAAGCTTTTCTAAAAGGCCAGAGGAGACTCGGTGAGACCAAGGACTGCATGCATATCACATGGTTCTCCAGCTTGGAAAGCTGCAGCCATAGTAATGGTTTATACTAGTTTGTTATTCAATATTTCACATAAAAAAGCATGTGTGTGGTGTGCCTCTCTGCAGCAAACCTTTACTTGTCCACCCACATGTAAATATACAAAAAAAATCTTCGGCTTAAAATCAAAATGTACAGTGTGATGGCAGAAGTCACTCACAGCATCACCATCAAAAATATAATCAAAAGTTTCTTGGGCCAAGGATGATTTATACCAAATTTTAAACCGATCTTTTTTTTTTGATACCTCCCAAACATAACAGACATAAACCTCCCCCAACTTTATGTCACTTGTACTGTAGGTGGCGAGTGATTCTAGGAATCATATTACAATAGAGGCATATGAACTGTGCAAGAGAAAACAGAGAGAGTTGTTGCAGCAAGTGTCTGGCTGTCCTAGGAGCTAGTTTAAGAAATGGCTACTCTCCACTGTGGATAGCTTCAGGGGGACTGAGCTGGAGGAGGTCATTACTCCTGGCTCGAGTCTCAGTGATCCGCCTTCTGTATGGACACCTGCAGTAGTAACCACTCGAACTCCACCTCTGTTACCTAAGCTCAGCCTCACTCCTCCGCCCCAACACCATCCCATTCCAGATGCACCCCCACAAACACACATACAGATATGTATACAAGCAAGTAATACATACACATACAAACATTTTTCCCATCACATCTCAAGAAATCACACCTTAGCTTGTTAATATTTATACAGCTCACATTTCCATACTTGTCATGCAGGCAGATGCAGAGCATATGGCTTGTTGTCTTGTAGTGAATGATTGAATAATCAGTTTGTAACCTTTTGTGGCTCATTCTCCAGGTGTGTCATTCAAGCCTGGAGCGGATATATGCTGTGAAAAAAAAAGGAAATGAATAAATTAAATTGGATAGATGGTTAGACTTCATGTGGAGAGGCAGGAGAGCTCATAATGACTTCTCTGTAGAGGAGGCTTGCACATTTCTGTGGAACATTTTCTTCCACCCCGTTCTTCCTCTTCACACCCCTTTCCACCCCCACACTCTGCTCTATGTTCTATTTCTGACACAACAGCAATGAGTAATGAATGGTTTTGCCTTGCACTGGTTCTTAACAAGTAAGTGGATTGTATACAGTGTGTTCTGTATATTGGGCTAATTAGTGTTGTGCTGGCACGCCCTGGCAGAGCGCAGAAGCATCCCACTCCATGGTTACTCCTACGTGGATGCTGCAGCCAGGTCTGCTGCCTGTTATGTTTGCTAGTGGAAGAAGTGACAGTGGAAAGACACTGAAGCATCCTGATAAGGATGTAACCATCGTGGCGGGTCCCTCTAAAGACCAGAAGGCTAAATGTGTGCGTTAATTTGACATGTTTAAGTCAGTTGCCCTGATACCTGTTTACAGTTGAACGTGTGATGTTAGACATATGCTATAGACATATGATAGTGTAGTATATAAGGTTAAGGTGGCTGTTATTGATTACCGCTTGAAATTGATTTTGGTGCAACTTTCAGCAAAAAAGTAAAATACGGTACAAATTTTTAAAAAATACGGTACACCAAACAAATAGCCAGTGAACACGGTTGTGCATTTAGCAGGGAAAGAGCCAGATGGTTTTCTCAGAGGTGGTGGAGACCAAAAGCCGAGCTAAAAAGAAAGTGACTATTGGACTCAGTAAGTTGAACACAAACACGACTTTAAATGAACAATAATGTTACTCTGTATCTGCTGGATGTGTACATACAGTAAGCAACTATTGGCTAACACATTCGCCATATCAACTTCATGAGGTGAGAATGTCACTCTTGTGTCTGCTGCTTTTTGGTTTACACTTGACTGATCCCTTATTATTTAATGCCCCACTTCAGCATGAATTACATCACATTTAGGAAGTAATGATTCAGTTTCCTTTAATGAGCCTTGATGATATATATATGTATGACGATCAGCTGAAAGTATATTAAATACATTAAAAAAACAAAATGCACACTTGTGTTCTCTAAGACAAACTGAGGCAGACGCTGGGCAAAAGACAGCTGCATTTCTTAGTCGTATTTGGAGAAGCCTTTCAAATGGAAAAAGCCCTTTCGAACCGTTATTTCACAAGTTCATATACTAACTTCAAAGGTTCCAGTATCTAAAAAGGGCAGTGCCACCTACAACTCACTGCAGCTAAAAACAAGGTAAGGTTACTTCTGGCATCCTCTGTCTGCTTGACCACTATAATGAATCAGGGCACCAGTCCTCGCGGACTTTGTATGCATGCGTGCTGTAATTACGCTGCAGCACTGCACATACACATGCATGTGATTCATCACTATGAACATCACTGATCTCCCTTTTCCCTACCTGTCTTTATTATTTTTCTCAATTCCATCCTATATATCCTGCCCTGTCAATTTTCCAGAGCTCACGAGATGAAAAGTCTGTCTCTTCTCAGCCGAATCTCTTTCCATTTCCCTTCTCACTTTCAGAGTCTTCACCTCGTCAAGACAAAGTCACCTCTTTGTAACCTTTTCCTCCATTTCTTGTCTTCATTCTTTCTTGTCTGTCTTTGCCTCTCAGTGATGGTATTTGGGCACACTAGTGACTGTCCTCCTGCATGTGCACCTGACTGCTTCTCACTCATCTATCTCCTCTTGTCTGTCTTGCGCCTCCTGTCTTACTTTTCATCTGTATCGTCCTCCTCCTCTCTAGGTCTCTCTCTCTCTCTCTCTTTTTCTCTCTCTCTCTCTCGCTCTCTCCTGCCTCCGACCAGACAGGAAGACTCTCTCTCTTTGTGACAGCTGACATGTGGCAATTTCCCTTCGTTAATGACAAGAAATGTGCCAATTACCTCTCCGGATGTTTCACTGCCAATCAGACACTAACGAGCTGCGAGTGTGTGTGTGTGTGTGTGTGTGTGTGTGTGTGTGTGTGTGTGTGTGTGTGTGTGTGTGTGTGTTTGCATGTGTCTGAAAGTTTGTGTGTCTGTGTGTGCATGTTTAAGTCTGTTGGTAAAGTTGGACGAGTGCTATACGAAGTCTATTGCTGAATTTTAATCATTTGAAATCATTTCACAAGTATGAGGCCGGCTTACTTTTTTATCTCTGGTTTTATTAACGAGTCCCAATTATAGTCGGTACAGAATAAATGATGGGTGAACTGTTGCTCACTTTTGCTCTGTCTCACACACACACGTTCCCACTTCTGACACGGGTTTCCAGCACTTTCTATCCCCTCGTCACTCTGTCTCCCTCCCACCCCTCCATCTGTGCTGAAAGGCTCTTTTGTTCAATTTTTAATTACCTTCTCATATAAAAGTGCTCTTGACATCTGAATGCGGCACGTTTGGAGAGGCTGCCTCTGTGATTGGTGCAAAATTGGATAACCACCTCTTTGTATCAACTGTCGATCTCTAATCGAAGAACAGACATTTTACTTCCTAATGCCCTTTGCTCTGCACACACTGACGTGAGCTCTAAAAGACAAAATATTTATCGTGTCGACAAAACCCATTGCTTCTCTTGTTTACGTCGTCTTTATTTGTTTTATGGGACTTGTGCTCCCTCACTTTTCATTGTGACATAGGGAACAAAGGACATACAAAATGACAATCAGATCACTGTCAAGTCTTTGTTCTCTGAACATAGGGGCCCTTCTCTCTGGTCTTGTTTGTCATATTTGTTACATTCATTCAGTATTAAAGATTGATGGTGGTATTGTAACACCAAAAAACCACCACACAAATCTATGTAACCCTTATTCAAGAAATACATTGACGCATTCACTATAATCACTGCAGCGCTCTCGTAATCTAGAATGATGTAGTGGTAGTAGTTTATCAATGCTTTCGTTTTAATAAGAGGATCTTATCCATGGATATAATCCATCTGTCTGTCTATTATTATCCCTGTCTGTCAAAATATATGTATAAGTCACTAATGGTTTGGAAGGAGAGAGTGGTAAGGGAACAAGGGAAGGGGTAGGAGTAGCAACTTCTCCTGTATCTGTAATATGTGCAAGAACTTAAATAAATAAAAAAGAGGAACTTTATAAAATATATTTTCAATGTTGAAATGTCAGGGAGGAAATGTCTTCGCCATCACCAGAAGCTACAGTTTAGCGAGTTATTATTGAATTCTTCTGGCGCTCCAATCCTGAAGAAGACATGACAGATGTCTAACTGCCACCTCAGCAGATGTCAAAACAGATTAATTCCAATAAAATTAAAGGAGAATCCAATTCATCAGCTCAATATGTCAAATGATATGGGGCTATCATATATGCTTTCCTATACACTGTAGATTTACTGGAGTAACCATTTGAAAATGCTCTATTTTCAATAGATATTGAATCATTCTAAGTAGGTTTAAGATCACAAAAATAAGACAGACTGACACCAGCGGATTCTCATTTTCACAATTGTCAATTCTGTGCAATTTTCTCACAATGACTTTAGTCACTGTCTTAATGGTGCCAAGTAATTGTAACACATCTGCTATTAACACAGATTAGATTTTTTTTTTCTTGTGTCTTCATACTGTGTTTCTCATTGACTTGTGTTATAGTAAAGCTGCTTTCATTAAGCATCTAGTTATAAATTAAATGAAATTATCATTGGCTAATATTAAAACATGCGTTTCTCTTTGTGTGGCAACAGTCCTCATAATGGCATAGCATCATGTTGAGGAATGAAAATGATGTCTGAGTGACTTACAGATGTAAGGCGTCTCCTATACATTGCAACTTATGTTATGTAGCACTTTATTGCACTGTGCGCGCATGAGAGAGGTTTAATTTCAGCTAGTAGACGGCTTGTGAGGGAACCCTATCCTTTCTGGCTCCACGAGATTGATTCAGTCGACACATGTTTATGGAGGAAAACACTCATAAGCACCAAATCAGCAGAGAATATACATCCTGCTTACAGAAGTTTGCTGCGAGGTTCTGCCGATATTAAATTTGAGTCCAACGTTTGTTCAGATGGAAGTTTGTCGTGGGGATAGGTGTCTTATGAGCTGCACGATGCGACGTGTTGTATGCATTGATTTGAAGGAATACTGGGTTGGAGGAGGTTAAGTGTGAAATAATTGTGAAGTGAAACGTTGAAAATTGTTTCTTCTTAGCCTCTCCAGTGTGTTGCCACTGGATAAGAGAGCGGGGCAGCCTTGCTGAGGTGTGACGCTGATGGGCGTCTCTGATATCTGTCAGCTCGAGCTAACACAGATGCTAGTGAAACTGGTGGTGCATGTAACCCAGTGTATGTCACAATCAGCCCATCTTCCATTCTGATAATGCCAAGATCTAACAATGTGGGTCTCACAACAATGGCCGAGGTCTCTGCACCACTATATGCCGTTCCTGTGTTTTTCCAACAACACCAGTGTGCCCGCAGACTATTTTGACTTATCTCTTATCAGGCCATGCTCCTCATGGGATATCACAATACACAGGAAGTTTGCTATTCGCCAGGTCTCCTCATCGCTGGACGGCTTCTTTGAAGAAAACCAGAGAACAAGGAAATATTTTGAATCAAAGTGGCTGCAGAGTGTGAGACGGCTCATGTTATTCTTTCCCAAACATTTACACCTCTTGGAAGGAGAGACGATCTTGGTTTTTTTAAAGCCAGATAAAAACTCTAAGTGGTCTACAGTTCTGTGATAGTGCCAGGAGTTCAATATCAGTATCATTTAGAGAGATGAAACTCATAAGGAAAGGTCAGAGAGCCTCTCAGATTCAGGAATCGTGGAGGGTTGTCTTTTCTCTGCCGTCTGACAGTGCTGCTGTTACTGTAGTGCTTTGTTCTGGGGGAGAATAAAAAGAGCATGATAGATATTGACTTTTTGCAGCAGGACCTCAGAGACGTAAACAATTGTGCTCTAATGCCGGCACTCACTGCTATTTGAGAGGTTAGGCGGAGACAAGAAAAACTAGATGTTTAAACACTTTGCTGTGATCTTTCTACAATTAAATGAGGTCAACCTGTCTTGCATATTCTCTCACAGGCTTCTGTTTAAAATGCCTTTCTGTTGTCTCTGAGCTGTCTGTCTGTTCTCCTTACTTCATGTTGTGCTCCCGTCCTCTTCTCAGGTGGAGTGGTTAAAGAACGAGGAGGTTATCGATCCTGCAGATGACAGAAACTTCTACATCACCATCGACCACAACTTGATCATCAAACAGGCCCGCCTCTCTGACACTGCCAACTACACCTGTGTGGCTAAGAACATCGTGGCCAAGAGGCGCAGCACCACCGCCACAGTCATCGTCTACGGTAAACTCTATCTTACCACTGAGCGACACAGTCGTTGAGATCCAACAATCACATCTCCTGACCTGCAAACAGCCGTCCTCCTTACTGGCCACAGGAGAGAAAAGTCAGACACTACAGAGGCGTCGAATTCTTACAAGACGTCAGCTCAACTCAAAATAAAACAAATTTCAAAGTCACTCTGCATAAAGCAAATCCCTCTGTCTCCCGCGGCGTGTAACATTCACTCATTCTGTTCCTGCCGGAAGGAAAGAATGCAAAGTGCAAAGGATGGAAGAGTTTTTCTGAACTGTGAGCAAGGTGCTGATGTGGCTGAGCCAAAGTTAAAGGTGCCGTGCAGTTTCACACGCACTCACCCACTGTCTCCCTAACATCAACTAATGTGCCTGTTATTGCACAGCACGGCTGCGGGGTTGAACTGCAATGCCTGCTGGGGGCGTTGTTCATATCCAGACTGAATGAACAGGTATCACTTGCATGTGGACAAAATGTGAGCAGATGCTTGAAGCTGACTAATCCTTTCACCGGGGTTAAGTTTCAAATCTATAATTATCACCGTCACTCTCCTACACTGAGCGGAGCTGTTAGCATTGTTAGCGTCCTTGATGTTTTGTTTATCTACTTTAGCTACATTTAAGTGAACATTAAGAACAATGAGGCTGGTGGGGATCAATGTGCAAACACAAACTGTAAATCCAAGAGAGCAGACATCAGGGACAAGGGTCGCTGCCTCCGCAAGGCTTTCCTGGCACTAACACAGTCTTTTAGGACTAAATGTCGAAAAAACTGCTGTGATGTTAGCTCATCCTTGAGAGGAAGTACAAGCCACGACATCTGTTTGTGCTGTCCTTGCTTCTTTATCCAAAATAGGATAGTCGCACGTTTATGCACAGCTGTGCTGCGTGTGTAAGTGCACATATTCCCCTATAAAGGAGTACGAGGGGCCTAAAGGATAAGGGTGTTGCATCGGATACTACTGATGAAAAAGTGAGAAGGACAGGAAGTGTGTTTTTAGCCCGGTGGTTTCCAACCCAACCCGCTACAAGGACAGTGGAAACAGCAGCACAAACTGGCAACAAAACAGAAAAAAATAAAAAGAAAGGGGAGCGTGAAAGAGGGAGAGAGAAGATAGATCCATAATCCTTGGAGGAAAGAAAGCAGACAGTTAAGAAATGTGGGGCTTTGGCAGCCTTCCCCTAGAGTCCAGTATTTTGGGCTTCACTCATAAGCATGTCACATTTGAAAGTCTGCGACTCCAAGGGGCCCAGTTCAGCCATCTCAAATGCCACAGACTTGTTCTCAGCCACAAGCCCTGGTGTCACTCTACACTGGATTTAGTCGCTGACAGAGATGGATGAGAGAGGGAAGAGAGGCATTAGGAGGATTCAGTGACTGGAAAATGCAGCAATCTGAACAGAATTTACTGTCTGGCTGCATGGCAAAGTAACGACCTGAGATATCAGGGTCAAAACAGCGTATCGAGACTCCAGGGATTCTAGTTAATGATGTGCTGATAGGTCACACTGAAGACAAATCTAACCAAATCTGTATCTCTGCGCTTTTAATGTATTTGTATTTTTGATTTAATTTGTCAAGTGGCTTTTTATTTTGTCTTGTTTCATGTACATTTTATTTCACACCAGTCTGTGCATATTACTGGTTTTATGTTCTTTTTATAATGCACTTTGCAACTTGTTTTTTTAAACTGATACATAAATTAACTTTACATAAAGCCATCTAAGGAAGAGGCACGAAAACAAGAGTGAGTCTGAGTGATATTTAACATGTTTTATTACCATGCGTTGCAGTGAATGGCGGATGGTCGACATGGACAGAGTGGTCAGTGTGTAACAGCCGCTGTGGCCGTGGTTACCAGAAACGCACACGCAGCTGCACCAACCCAGCCCCGCTCAACGGCGGCGCCATCTGTGAAGGGCAAGGCATCCAGAAGCTGGCGTGCAATACTCTCTGCCCAGGTATGGCATAAAATTACAACATGGAAAAGGGTAGAGGTGCACAAAAACGAAATTCATAAATTATGATACAGCTCTGTGTTTGCATATTCCGCTCTGTTTGTGCCTCCACCCTTATGTGTGTGTCTCTCCCCCACATGTCTCCCGCTGTCTCAATCACGCATCCACTCACCCACTCATGCACTTGTTGGTCTTCTCATTTGCCATTTCACTCACTCCTCTACCCTCCTGTCTGTTGTGTGGTAGTCGATGGCCTGTGGACAGAGTGGAGTAAGTGGTCCACCTGTGGGACAGAATGCACCCACTGGAGGAGGAGAGAATGCAGCGCTCCGGCACCCAAAAACGGTGGAAAGGACTGTGAGGGCATGGTGCTCCAGTCCAAGAACTGCACCGATGGGCTGTGCATGCAGAGTGAGTACCCGACTAATCCTCTGCTACTCTCTCTGACCTGCCAACCAAAGGCATTGCTTCACCCTTTGACCATGAGTTTCACTCTGCTCTTTCATCACCGCGCTGTGTTTCACATCCCCACATAACACTCTCACCCTGTTTCTCACTCACTCTGTTTCCCTTCACTCATACATAAACAATAACACATGCTAAAACACCTTTCTCTCTGCGCTCGAGCTCTTTGTTTCCACATACATAATACACGAAAGCTGTTGGATTAAGGTGCCATAAAAGCAGAATCCACTGCACATCGTTTCCTGTGCGAAATATAAGTATATGTTAAAAAAGACTTGGGCACATGGGAAAGCACTCCAAGTAATTATCCTTGTCACAGGCTAAACATTTGGGAGTTATATTTAACATAATAATAAGTGATTATATTGTAATTACATAAGAGGGAGGGGGGGGGGGTCACATCTACCAGGCTGCTTTGATTACTACCTTAATTTAAAAACTCTGGATTCCTTAGGTCCAATGAGAGGAAACGCGAGGCACAAGTGTAAGAGACTTGCTCTTTTTCCTGAGCTGGCAATTACATGTGTTGGAGAGTGAGCAAGTATTGTACATAATAATCTACTCTTAATGATTACAAAGGCAAATTGTTTACTGCTTCTCTTTATTCCAGCAAGTTAAAAAGTTTGGTTGAGCCTAAACTACATACATACACAGACAAATAATACATTCACAGATTGCAATCACTAATGCGTGCTTGTGTGTGTGTGTGTGTGTTTACTGCTGCAGTGTTAAGAAGCTAAAGGATAAAGTGTTAGATACCTTGAGCTTCCTCTACTAAAACTGGCTGTAATAACAAGAGAAGGAGATAGCTGGAAGGACTACACAGTAACTGAGTTAAACTCTGTGTCTAGTTTAATAAAAATCCTCTCCAATAAATATCTTTCAAGGTATTAGACCCGCACACTGTCACAGATGCCTCCATAGTGTGTATAATCTACTACAGATGGTGATTGTGACACTAATAATATAACAGAGCCTCGGCTGCTGGATGTCTAGAACTTGATACAGTTGGCCGTCACTGTGTGCAGCTGATCTTCTGAGATTTTGCTGCACCATGGGGTTGTAAACTGCCACCTGCGGTATGGTGTAGACATGATGTGCTATAGTCTTATGGTTGACATCACATTGGCTGTCAATATGAATCTTTAGACGCAGCTGGCTGATGGATCTGCACGTCTCCATCCAAAGTAAAGGTCTATGCTGTACTGTATGTGTAAAAACTGTATGTATTGATGACTGACAGGAATCTATGACTTCAGACATCAGCATCAGATTAATGCATTAGCTGGTTTCATAGCCAAAGTCATATGTTTACAGTGTATAGAAACATCAGGGAGCAATCTGCAAGAAGACATCTTATTTGTCTTATTTTATTTCCCACTGCGTCACAACATACGTTCACCCCCTACCTCCCCGCCCCACCGCATGCCCTCTGTGACTCAGCCTATCTCAGAAGCATTAGTTCTCAGTAGATTGATGGCCAGTTTGCAGAGAATATAAAGCCATAATGATATAGATTTAGGATCATTTCAGGGATTGATTTTTTTTTTAGAAGCTAAGAGGGTGAAGCCACTTATGTCAATGCTAATGACCATTTCCACTAGCATTTAGGAGAACGGCCCATTATCTGAAAGCTCACATTATGGCAAATATGATTGGGAATGGAAGTTGTGTGCAATCCGAACTCACCTCGGACCGCTGATCTGCTCCCTGCAGTGCAGGTCTGGGATCTGAGCAAACACGTGTCTCTGGATTCCGTTGCAGCTTGATCTTATTTTCTGTTGTTTGAATTTATTTAAATCATTTCAATTGCAATCCATCGCAGAAATCTGGCAAAGGAATTTGATATGACCAGAGCTGGAAATAGAACTTGTGCTGCTCAGCCTCTATCACACCACACTGTAAAAACACAACTGACCTGAGTCAAAAAGGAAAGAGTTGCGTTCTAATTTACTTTGTAGCTTGTTTATCACATTTAGCCTGCCGGGGAGTTTGGGGGTTGGATTTCACAAAGTTAAGTATCTACACATTGATCTAGAGAGGTTGCACTCAGATAGAACTTCCCAACTCTAACGCAAGAGTATAGTTTTCACAGTTCACTGAGGCTGACCTGTCTGGATCTCTGTTTTGCGCTCCCTCTGTGGTCTGTCTTCCTTGGTTCTGATGTTGTTTTCCGAGCCTTTGGTAACCCTGCTCTCAGCCATGACATTTTCTTGACATATTGATGTAGAAAAGGGGAGCGCATACTCTGGCAAGGGCAAATGCTTTATTGCTAACACCAGAGACTGGAAAATCATGATTCTGAGGTTCACTTCAGCCTCCCAAGAACATTATTTACACTATATTTACAAGTGATTGATTAAATGTAAATAAATATCTTTGGCGCATTATCATCAATTACAGTTAACATAGATTCTCCACCAAGAAGCCGGAGAAGCAAAAATTCACCTTTGGCTTTCCGAATGATGACATCAGTATGCTTCTCTTAGGTTGGAAATCTGCCATAATCATGGACGTAATAGCTCAAGCACAGACAATGATTTCCTGTACTATTAGTCCCCCTTCCTCCCCAGCTCTGTGTTGTCAGTAAAGAATAATCTTTGCCTGTCTGGGGCTCTTAGGTTTCCTTTAGAGCCCACCCACTGAAGCATGCTTTTACTCTGGTTATACTGTAGACAGACGGATGAATAGAAACTCTACAGGATGGGTTCAAATGGGCCATCAGTTAGACTGACCCTGACAGTCACCTCCCCCTGCTCCAGCCCAGCCTCCCCCGTTGCCTGATTACATGTACACACAAGCCCCATCTATCAAGCCATTGATTTTCCTGTCGGTCCACTTGTCTGCCTGTGGCTCGCTCCCTCTCCAATAAGGACTTCATTGTTTGTATAGCTGTTTATGGATGTCCCAGGGAGACTGAATATTATGTGTACTACTGCACTATGCCCCGCTGCTGTTCTGCACTGCTTTCCATATTCACTTCACCAACACACAACCTGGCCACAACAAAGCCCACCAAAAGCCCGGTTTGGGCCCAAAACGCATCTATGCAGATTTTTCTCCAAACCCCCGCCCTTCAACCTTTTTCCACTTCCTGCTTTCCTAACATAACTGCTCCTTTTATCCCATGCTCTAACCTCTCCATCCACCTTCAAGTGACAAATGCAAGGCTGCTGGTTCTATTGACTCTGTTGGAGCCCACACTTTATCAGCCCCTCCAGTCCCCTCACCTGCCAGCAACAGTCCTGCTGCTACTGAGGCACTAAGCCAAGTTGATGGATCACGCCACTCCCTCACAGAACCTGCATGCCCCCCCTACTCCTCTCATCCATCTCTATACTCTATACACAGATCTGGAGAGGAGGGGCCAAATCAAGAAAGATCGCTTCCCTGTGTCATCACTCCTATTCATGAGTTGCTGTCTCATTTGTTGAGTTTGTTTTTCTGTTGGCTTAAATTTGATTTTCATCACCTCTCCTGACATCTTCCCCCTCTCCCCCATCCCCTCCTTACCTCCCCTGCTCTATCTCCCACCCACAATCCCTTCCTCTCTTCAAGGTTCCCTATATCAGAAGTCCTCTGAGGCAAAAGACAGGAGTGATTTTGGAAATTCATGTGAGTTTTTTTTATTTTTTGTTATCATTATTTATTTCTACAGTCATCCTTATGTCTGTCTTTGCCTCTAATCTTTATTGGCAGGTTGTGCACAAGGAATAGTCCCAGATAAATCATTAGAAAACATTTTTTTTTTCAAACAGCAAAAATTAAAGGAACAGTTTTTAAGCACTTTACGCAGTCCATATCAGTATAGATATCCAGCATGGGTTTTTTCCCTATAATTTTTTTGAGCAGTATATTATAAGTTGTATGTTTGCACTGACAGCATAAAACGAAACAAGAAAATGCTTGCCATTGTTCTTTCATGTGTCATTAGTGCTATTTTGTATTATATATATATATATTTTTTTACAGATACCCACCCAAGGTCATTTCTGTATTTCTGCTCTGTCCCTTCTCATCATGTGTCTCTGCTAGCCAGCTGCCTGTTTACAGCCGTGTTACTGTTCTCTAACTCAGAGCTGTCAACGTCTTTTACCTTGTTGCTCCCCATGAACTTCAGCCTGACACTTTGCCATGCCGTCAGCTCAGGCACCGGGCCTGGCAGAGAATTTAACCTACTGTCTTTCTCTGTAAATCTCTTAATATGTTTCTCTCTGTGTATACCGCTGCGTCCTCACAGACAATGGAGTGTTCAATAATCCCTTTCATTTCCATTTCTTGTACTTTTCCCTTTTCCGACAATGGCTCATGTTCTGAGAGATGTATTAATCTAAGTGATACATTTTAATGCGTACACTTAGCAGGTTGCTGCCTTTATCGTCAAAGCGTGGATGTGAGATTGTTCGACTGGGGGATATATGTTAAATAACTGCAGGGAAGCTTGGCAGAGGAAGCACAGTGAAATTACATTTTCAGACTTTCATCATTTCCTCCCTGCTCTGTTTTCTGTTCGTGTCTGTGCTGGAGGAAGGATTAGAGGCTTTACATATATGAGGATATATCTTGACACTCCCCCTTTTAATGTGATGTCTCAGTTAAGGCTGAATAGAGAGGGCTAGGCCACACATATCCTTCCTGGAGACCGAGGGGAAATGAAGTCTTTGAAATAACTACAGTATTAGATCCCCATCTCTTTGATTGTGGCCATTCAGTTCAGCTTAACCTAAAGAAACAAGCTGCTTTTGGCAAAATCACTGTGTTAATACTGTGAGCGAAAGAGAATGCCCCGATGAAGGTATACCCAGTATCATATCTCTTAGCATGCAATATAAATGTTGAACTTGTTTGATAAAATTTAAAAAAATTATTTATCCATATACGTAATTAAACATCAAGTCAGAACTACAGAAAAACAAGCTATGCACTTTTACTATTGGAGACCAAGGATGTGATAAAAAAAAATCACACAACTTATGGCTTTCAATTGTCACACAAGCACTCCCCTCTCTTGCTTTTCTCCCTCTCCTCCTTTCTCCTCCTTTTTGTATGAGAACATGAGAGACACAGGTTAAGTGCCATCTGCATCCCTGAGACACAAGAGGCTAATTTACACAAATGCTCGGCCATCATGCATGCCCTAAAAGTGCTGTTTATGGATCTATGGCTGATGCTGCCATCTACTGGTGCAGATTCTGGGCCATTTGCATACTCAAACGATCTAAAAAACAGAAATGTAGCTCTTATCAAAATAACTTGATTCCTTTGTAAGCAAGAATGCATTTATATGCTTTGGTCTTTGACTTTCTGGCGCGCCCCCTGACATGTACGGCATGCGTTCATACAACAGTGTCACGCGTACAGACTCACACTTGCCTTCTGGCATTTCACTACCTCTAAAGCAGAGTTTCTCCCCATTTGTCAACTTGGTGACAGTGAAGGACATTCTTTACCAAACACCACCGAGAGTTCAGACTGTCAGTAGGCATCCATTAAAAGGCCTGATCTGTAATGCATGCCCGTCTAAGGCTGCATTTCTAACAGCCACTATATCCATGCCAGGCCTACTAATCACAGAGGTTTCTCCAGCTGGAGAATGGACAGAAAGGCTCTGGAAGGGAGACAGAGATGAAAGACAATTTGAGAAATGCAAGCTATGTCTAGATCTTATCTGCAGTGTGTAAGAACAAAGACAGAGACAGACTCTGAACTCCAACACAGAGCACGGTAATTTGAAGATGAAAACATCTATATCGCCGTCTTCAGAATTTTTGATCTCACTTCTGAGCATGCTTGTTAGGACAGTGTGTCATTGGGTTGCACTGGCGCAGCCATCCCTATCAATTGCGGTGTTTATCATCATTATCTCTGTTTTACTGTTTCTTATTATCTGTTTGATGCATGGTATATAAAACCCCCTCTCACACAACATGGCTGAGAAATATTAATGAGTGACTTTGTAAAAATCACTGGTCATTATTAACATAGACACATGGCACGACTCTTGCATATGTTTATCAGATTTCTGAGTAGGAGATATTTGTGTGCCCTTTACTGTTTAACATCAGCCAGAATTTAATGCTAGATGGCAAACCTGAAAGGTGAAAAAGACCCAGTGCTGTGTGTCACTCTCAGGACTCTACAGTACATGCATCATTATCCTCTTCCACTTTTGACAATTAAGAGTGTCCTATATTGCTTTATCAATGCCCAGAGTATTTGCCACAGCGGGCCAGCATTAACCACAATAAAAAAAAAAAAGAAGACAGGAGATATATATTTCCCAGCAGATGTTTATTAATATCCGGCTCAATCTTAAACCAGGATATTAGTCTGCTGATAATGACTTCATCACAACTCCTGCATATTGGGAAAGAAAGCTTAACGCTATTGATGTGAACTTATGAGATCTTAAAAGACTATTTTTCTCTCTGTCTGTTGTCCCTCTTCCTCCTCCTGCAGTGGCCCCCAGTACAGATGATGTGGCTCTGTATGTGGGAATTGTCATAGCGGTGATCATGTGCCTGGTTATTTCTGTTGCCGTGGCGCTCTTCATCTACAGGAAGAACCACCGCGACTTCGACTCTGACATCATTGACTCCTCTGCCCTCAATGGAGGCTTCCAGCCAGTCAGCATCAAGACTGCCCGCAAAGGTGGGGCACAGGATAGATATATGTGTTTGTTTCTGAGTGTGTTTCATGTTTGCTTTTCAAATGCATACATGATTTTTTACATCACCTGTAAGTGAGCTAGAGAGCATCAGTTGGTACTAGGGCTGGCTATGACGTGTATTTTTTGGAAACTTGTGACAACCTTTTTTTTAGCAAAGTTATGATTCAGATCAGTACATATTTGATTGAAGCACAAGTAAACAAGACAGCTAATCTGAACAGGCATTGAATCCTAGGTTTAGGTACTCAATATGCCATGCTGCAGACACATTCCAGTCGGTGCCAGAAAAAGGTACTGAGGCTCAACCCCCTGCCCTAGATGGCACAACTGTGTTGCCAGGCATTGGGAGTTGCTTGCAACCCTTAGTGTTAACCTGGTGAGATATGTCTGACTCTATGTGTGTTAGTGATGATGTGAGTGTGAATGTGCCCTTTGACTATAGATGAGCAGGGAGCTTGTGAGAGAAATGCAGACAGCAGAGAGCATGTTTGTGTGGGTTGAGGTGATGAAACCATTAAAATGCTTGTCATTGTGATGGGAGGCCAAACTATGCCCCTTCATTAAGCCATAATAAGGCCAGTCTGTATGTCGCATATTAAACTGTAATTAGATTTGGGCTGGTAGGACGCAGGACTTAAAAGTAATACTGCAGGGATGAGGACAGGTGGCAGTGAGCTGGACGAAAAAGACAGCAGGAACGCAGACACATCATAGTAACTGTGTTGACAATAGTCAGTTGGAGAACAGGAATAAGAAAAAAACTAGAGAAAATAACAGAGGCAGAAACAGACAGCAGAGAAAGGAAAGTAAGAAAAATAGATGCCACAAATGATTGCTTGGGTATAAATAAGCTTGTATTTAGAGCCAAAGTCTTTGCTAAATGTGCTCTTTCTGTCGTTGCCGTTGTCCTTGTCAGCGTGAGACTCACATCAACGATAACTGCTAGTCCAGCAGCAACCAAAGTGTCAGGCACTCTTTACAAACATATTTAATAATTATATTGATGTAAGCATCTGGCGATCTAAATCTGAACTGTCTGAAGCAGATGACAGAAGACAGGATCTGATGGTGAGACAAGTAAATCAAAGCCAGTCTGTATATCTTGGTCTGCACTGACTGACAATGTCATTAAGTTTATCTTTTTTAAGCAATTTGCATTTTAATTATTCATTCCGTCATTAGGGGTAAAAGTATATCTTCTCCTATTTCTGAATGTCATCACAGTATTGCAACTTATTACCAAACCTATATGTGCGATCATTATAGTAATAACACAAGCACTAATACTACTATTATTACTACAACTTTAAAACAATTTTTTTTAATCTGGTCTCATTTGAACAACTTTTGTGGATTTTTTTGACAACTGCATCATTTATATACTTTATGTTGTTGGAAAACGGAGAGGGGGTGGAGGAGGTGGAGGAGCTGGATGACCGAGAGCTCCTACTACCATCTCTCCACCCACTCAGCCCAGCTATTGAACATTCATCCTTGTACCTACCGGGTAAACTGAGTGTTAGTGATGCCATCTGTTACTCGTGAATCACAGCTGCGTCTCTGCCTGAGTAATGTTTCTTGTTGGTGAAGTGGACTTCCCTAATGAGCGAAAAACAAATGAGTAAAGTCAGGCTGCAGTCTTGCTGAATGCTGCCAACCCTTACTATTCCATCATGGTTATTTCGGTTTCAAGTTACCCCGCTCTCCACATTCACAGTTGGAAAGAGTATGTGATGACCACAGTACTTCCCTTAAGACATTTACTCTGCTTGACTTTTCTTTTCCAGCTGATCTCCTAACAGCACCCCCTGACCTGACATCAGCGGCCGCCATGTACCGCGGCCCCGTCTACGCCCTCCATGATGTGGCTGACAAAATCCCCATGACCAATTCCCCTCTGCTGGACCCTCTTCCCAACCTGAAGATTAAGGTGTACAACTCCTCAGGTTTAGTGACGCCACAGGATGACCTGGGTGGGGACTTTTCCTCTAAACTGTCACCTAAGCTACCGCACTGCCTCCTGGACAACAGCGACAGCACGATGGGCCGTCGCACACAGACCCAAACATTGCTCCGCACCAGGGATCCATCCTGCACTGCTCTGGGCTCCTTCAGCTCCCAGGGGGGACATCTCATTGTGCCCAACTCAGGTACCGTACCAAACAATGAGAGGAGGTATCTCGCATTTGTGCATATTAATATTTTCAAATCTGTTGCTCATTTAAAAATACGCAGAGATAAACATAGTGAAACAAAGGAATAAACGAGTTCTGATCCATGAGAGAGAGAGAGAGAGATCTGCCTAATTCCAGCAAAATCTGTCACGGTTCATCTTAAAACACATTAGGTCTTTTGTCTGATTTGATTGGAGCTGCAGGTTTCAATTTACTCTGTGCCTGTCCTTTCAGATGCATTATGAGCTCTCCGTTTGTGCGTATGTGCATGTGAGAACATGTGACTGTGTGTGTGCACGTGTGCATACTGAACAGATAAACTCTCTACTGCACAGCCTGACGCGGAGAAGAGATCATCCATCAGCTCTTCCCATGTACTCAGAAGGGGCCACTCTACATTCATTCATATTAGGCTGATGATGATGATGATGATGATGATGATGGGAACGTGAAATTCTAGACTATTTCTTTGCCGGGCGCAGTAGCTTCCTGGTGTCTCTGTTGGTTGCCTGGCAACCTCACAGTGATGACAAGATTCCAGGAAGTCACTGCACCCGGGCCAAGAAATTGTGCCGAACATACAGTAACTCCAAATACGTTTCATCTTTACTATTTGGTTTTTATACAGATTAAACAAACGTGGTATAACATGTGAATCGCTGAGCTTTAGAGGTGCTGACAGGTGGATTTTGTTACTTCAGACAGAGCCAGGTTGTTTCCCCCTGTTTTCAGTCTTTGTGCTAAGCTAAGCTAGCCTGCCAGCTTGGCTGTAGCTTCAAATTTAGCGGCCGGTATCAATCTTCTCATCAACTGTCTCTGCAAGAAAGCAAATAATTGTATTTCCCAAAATGTCTAACTGTCGCTTTAGAGATCACCCGCTCGCTGACCTGGAAATACATCTCATTAGAAGATGCTACACTTCAGGGAACCTTTTAAAGTGAAAATGCATTCTACCACAGAACATGCAGAATTTGTGTGCCTTTATATGACACTGCTAAGATCAAGACAAGTTATGGCTAATATGTGATCCATCATTCAGTAAAACATGGAGATATGGGCATATCAGAGCGTAGTTATAAAGAGCTTTGCAATCAAGTGAAAACCCCACTTTAGGTATCAATTCTCAAACAAACATGTACAACAGCAGCTCCAATTATTAACGGCATCGCATTTATCAACAAGTGTGCCAAAACTAAGAATAATGAGTATTTGTATGTTTGGTTCTAACTTTAAGATAGTGTTGTAAATCTTGTATGAATTGTGTTCCAGATGTGTGAGATCTGAGCTCCCTGTATAATACCTTACCATCTTTACCAGGATAGCCTTTACATACACAGATGTGGCTTTGAAATAATTTGCTAAACCATATGTAACCTGCCACACAGTATGGCATGGACTGATGGATACCTAAGGTGTGTGCACTAGAAGTACTGATGTAGAGGTGTACTGTTTCGGGCAGCTTACATTAGCCATGCTGTCCTCACTTCAAACACATGTGGGCTGTTTGTAACATGCCACAGATGCATGTTGACAGGCTTAGACAAACTAGCGGAGACATTAAAGGATACACCGACTTCTCAAGTTTCTTACGTTTTTTTTCCTCTTGTCTTTTTGATTCCTGTAAAAAATGTTCTCAGCTGCTGGTTGTGCTCAGCCACCTCATCGTGTTACATAGGCAGAGGGAGAGGAAAGAGCCCATTTGATATTTGATCTGTTCGTGTGTCTGGGTAATGAAATATTTTGTGGCACTGTCAGTGTGGCTGTTTGGTATTTTGCATCTTAAAATGCATTTCCCATCTCTTTGAAGCTTTGGTGTGAGGGAGAGTGGTAGTGTGCGAGACATCCCCGTGGCAGAGTTGTGATTGCCTCGCTAGCTAGCAAGAGAAGCCGTCACCTTTTGAAAAGTTCAGTACAAGGACATGGGAAATCAATGAGCTATCTGAGAAACCCCCCTCCAAAGAGAGAAAGTGCGTGCGTGTGTGTGTGTTCGTGCATGTGCATGAGGGAATGTGGGGGGATAGTGTCCTAAACAACGCGTCGGACAGGACATCATATCAAATCAATCCGAGATGGAAAAATGTAAATCATGCTGGCTGCAGCAATATGAGAATGTTATGAAGAGTAGAGAGATCATTGATTTTAGAAATTAAACATCATTTCCTGATGCCATAGCAGAAGGCAGTAAAGTGCCATAGTTTTTATATGTGGGGCTGAGAGGAATTGCAATTATTATTAAACTTCTCCAAGAAAAATAATTATCATTTTTCACTGGGGCTTTTACTGCTCTGTACTAGTGCAGTAATGGCAGTAATACATTGAGATATATCCATTACAAGTAAATTGGTTAATATTTTACTTATATATGTAAAAGGTAGAGCATTAAAGACCTTCATTTCCATTTATACTGTATATCAGAGTGGGTTTGTGGCTGAGATGTAAATATACATGTACATGTAAATAGTTTTTATGCTGGTCTGATGCCTGTACTCTCATATAAATATTACATATTACATATTAAACACAGCCATTGACAGCACAAATAGCTGTAAAGACTGCTGGTCTACCTGACAAATCCCAACTCATATTTGTTTGTGTGTCTACCTGTTTTTGTGTTCCCCAGGGGTGAGTCTGCTTATTCCAGCAGGGGCCATTCCTCAGGGCAGAGTGTATGAGATGTATGTGACGGTTCAGAGGAAGGAGAACATGAGGTACGCAGTGCCGCCTGCCACATCAATGCCCCAGAGCTGTGTTTACCCCTGTCAGCGCCGCCATGTCGCCCATACACCGACACTGCTGTCACATTGCCACTAAACAGCATGTGTGTGCGTGTGTGTGTGTGTGTGTGTGTGTGTTATTCTCTGTGCACCTCCAGGCCCTCGGTGGAAGATGGCCAAACAGTGCTGGGCCCAGTAGTGAGCTGTGGGCCCCCCGGGGCCTTGTTGACTCGGCCTGTCATCATCACCATGCACCACTGTGCCGTGTGTGACGGCCAACAGGATTGGCTGATCCAGCTCAAGAGCCATTCACAGCACAACCAGTGGGAGGTGAGATGTGGGATGCATGATGGAAACTGTGCAACAGTAGACTCCGGTGTCTGTCGTCGTGGTCGGGTTTGAAATTGTGCTTTTGAATGATATGTTTGCAACCTAAAATTTGATTCGCAAATGTGATTTGTCCATTAAATAATCCACACTGCATTTGGTTGGTTGAAAATTCTACTCAGCAACGAGCAAAGGGGAAAGGTATTGTGCAAAACAAAATGATGAAATGTCAAGGGAGGATAGATAGCATGGAGGAGGTGAAGGGGATCAACTTCCCCTGCTTTGTTTGTGCTGCTCAGCACTCAGAGCGAATCCCTGTTGCAACCAGGTGCTGAAATAGTAAACCTCTGATAGGATACAACGGGCTGGGACTGTTTTCTCCCCAGACTGTTTTCCTGTACCTTTATGAAGGCCTATTTTTGTTTGTGTTTGCCTGCCGTCGCATGAATGTGTGTGTGTGTTTTTTGTTTTTTTTTGGAAGCCCTGTGCCTGCAAGCTCCATCATTAACAGGGCTGATGATGATGCGTTGGCTTGCTGAGGGCAGCAGTGTGAATGTTTTCCACCTATCCCCTCGCTCTTTCTCTTCCTCGCTTTCTTTCTGTCTGTCACGCACACACACTCACACACAGACACACTCCGATTCAGTCCAAATCATTTGTAGAAAAAACGCTTTAAACTTGTTAGAAATGGTCCAGTTGTCATCTCTCTCCCAAAAACCTCCATCAGTTGTCCACCTCGGATAATAATACGACAGACCTTGTTGTAGGAAGTTATTGGCGCACTTTTCTTGCCTGTCAAGAGAGCATGTCTGGGTAAGTTTCCCTTCCAAGTGGTTTTTAATGAACTCTTACAGGCAGGAGTGTGCTGAGACCTTCTGAACGGGAAAGTGCTTCAAATATAAAAACAAACCATAAGCACTTGTGCAGCAGCAGCAGGGCCTAGCATGGCAAGCAGAATGAAAAGCATTAGAAAGGTAGAACAGAACACAAAAAAAAGGATTTGGATTTCAGTGTATGTTTTGGAAAACGTTGAAGCAGTAGTTGTTGTCTATGCAGGCACACTGCACAGGCCAGTCACATATTGAAAGTCCAACTGCTTAGCAACAGCCTATATCCAATATGTGGCCCTCTGTCAGCTCGTTATTGAGTAGTGGCTAGAATAGCATCATTTTCAGGAAGTCTTTGCGCAATCTCCACTGCTGATGTGAATGATAGGACTTATGGAGCAGGAAAAAAAAACTGCCAGACTGGCCCCACATGCCTTTGTGACATTGATGAATTACTTGGGGGCAGCCAATAAAGCTCAGTGTAGACTGGGCATTTTTAAGGTACTGCAAGCGTCTTTTGGAGGATCTGATGACGAGTCTGGTCATTACAGATATTGGGGGGGGGGGGTCCCCCGTGGTGGTTACACACTTTCTATTGATTACATCTCTGACCTGTCAGAGATGCAGATGGTAATATTCAAGGTGATGACAGCTTGCTCTGAATGAATTTCCCTTCCCACTGAGGCCAGCCTCCATGCTGCATGTGTGGAATATTGCTTTATATGCCATGCTCTGTGGAAACATGTATTCATCACTGCAGGAGAAACAGGAGAGATACGCTCCTCATGAAGAAGTAATACAGGGATATATATATATATATATATACACACACACACACACACAGTGTCATTGAGGAAACATGGTGTTGTGATGATGATGAAGACAGCAGGTCACATAATGAGGAACATGTGGGGCTTTCTGCTTCAGTAACTCTCCCACAAAGATCTATCCTCCCGCGCACCAAAGAAAATCTCTGCTGATGATGTCAAAAATGTGTGCATAAATTATGTTGCCTGAGCATGTGTGCGTTTGCATGTTTGATTGTTTGTGCCTGTACACACGTGTACGAAGCAAAAGCCTACTTCTCCTCTGTGTGTTCTAATTATCCCCCAATAAGGAGCCCCCGGTGCCGTCCCCCAGGAGCAGTTAAAGAGTCTAATGATCAGCCATAATACTGCTGTTAAACGGCCTAGCTCACAATAAAATACTGTAATTCCTCTTCTGTCTCTCATAATAGGCAGAATTAATGCAAATGTGCTGCTCACAGGAGTGTTTGGATTAGCGAGAGAAAGACAGAGAGGGAGCGAGGGAGAGGGCCACATTAGCGTCTTCAGACCAGACAGTCCTAATGAAAGAGAAATATGTCCAAGCATTAGTGCCATTACAGGGGTCAACTACAAATGGTCTGGATACTCACTCTGCCATTACCTCACTTACATAATGGCAGGGTGTCAGACATTGCTAATACACACTTGTGTAAAGTTTAATATATAAAAGAGTCCAGCTTAGGTGAAAAGGCCGTGGCCCTTGATTGTACTTCCACTCCCCTTAAAATGACATTTAAATCCAGTTCAGTTTCAATTAAACAGAATTGAAATGTTCTGTAAATAAACAAATTGAGCGTGAAACTAGCAAGACAAGCCAGTTCTTTGCGTCACGAATGGATGAAGGTTTCCAGTGAGAATGTTGTGGCAGCAAGCAAGCAAGGTCCTCTGAACAATTTAGTAATTAAAATGTGACAAATTAAGTTTAAATACACACAAATACACACACTCACAAGATCAATTTTGTCACATGAGCAAAAGCTGAATAAATTGAATACTGCTCAGCTTCAAAACGTGTAAATTAGTAAACTGTGACTGTTTTTTAGGCTTATGGCGTAATGGCTGCACATATTGGTATACTCCGTGAGCTTAACTTGCCGTTCCTGATTATCTCCCTTGGATGGTGAACACATAGAAAAATGAATTTCGAATCCTCTCATTTCTAAGAATGAATAAACATTAAATTAGATGTAGAAATTAGAACATGAGTTTGATAATGTGTCATGGTGGAGACATGGAACGCAACAGTAAAATGAAATCATATCAGAGAACTTAAGTGAGACAGAGCCAGAGTGACAAATTAATCATGCCTTTTTTTTGTTCAAATTTTTTCCATTTTTTATGGTATAGTTCCAATTGCAAATGCTACCACGGGGAAATCTGAAACCCTTGACAATTTGTTGTTGATTTTTTTGCTTATTTTTCCCCTCACTTTCTCTTTCTTCCTGTCCACACCGTAGGATGTGGTGGTGGTAGGAGAGGAAAATTTCACCACGCCGTGCTATATCCAGATGGATGACGAGGCCTGCCACATCCTGACGGAGACGCTGGGCACCTGCTGCCTCGTGGGCCAACCTCTCAGCGCTGTAACCACCAAGCGCCTCAAACTAGCCATTTTCGGGCCCGTGACTTGCCCCGCCATGGAGTATCACATCAGAGTCTACTGCCTGGACGACACGCAGGACGCACTCAAGGTAAACACGCTGCAGGTTGCATGTGTGCATCCATTCTTCTGTCTCTCTGTTTGCAAAAGGTTACACGGCGGAAATTAAATGTGTTTGTAAGCGTTAATGGTGTTTGTGAGTGTGTCATTTTAAATGAATTGTTAATGTGTGCGTGTAGGCACAGCCAGCAGATGAGATGTGGGAGGCGGAATGAGAAATCTTTGTGTTGGCGTGTCACAATAAGGGGTGACTAGCGCTTGCATTTGAATAGCGTCAAAGGCTGCTCCGAGAAAGATGTAGCTGCTGCTCCAACACAAGAATAAGCTACATTTATCCCCCTACTCTTCTGTTGTCCCCTTCTGTTTAATACCTCCATCTACCTACACGGAGGAGAGATAAGGAAGGATTATCATACTGTGCAGGGATATTAAACGCGGTTATTAAGTTTGGAAATGGGTAATGAGAATGTGATAGTGATCCTGCGCCAAGGACATTGAAGTTGGTTTCAGATGGCAGGTTCGTGAAAAGCCCTGAGAGAATGTGATGAATACGTTATACAAAACATTTCATTTGTAAATGCTGCTGTAGCAAACAACAGTTTGCAGCGGCCCAAAAGTAGACAAATTGTTCTGAGATCGGTACACACGGTTTCATATACAAAAGAGGTGTGTTTTTGTGCATTCAGGAAGTCCTACAGATGGAGAAACAAATGGGTGGAAAGTTGCTGGATGAACCAAAGACTCTCAGCTTTAAAGACAGCACCCACAACCTGAGACTTTCCATCCACGATGTCCCCCACGCATTGTGGAAGAGTAAACTCCTGGCCAAGTACCAGGTAAACCAGTCGCACAGCCTTTCAGAAGTAGGACTCTAACATTTTCTCGTGCTCCCCGACAGCTGAGTAAATCTTCTCCCCTCTTCACCTCTCGGCAGGAGCTTTCCTTTCAACAAGTGTGGAGCGGTTCACAGAGGAACCTCCACTGTTGCTTTACCCTGGAGCGGTTCTCTGCCAGCACTGTGGACCTGGCCTGTAAGATATGTGTTCGCCAAGTGGAGGGAGAAGGACAGATTTTTCAGCTGGACACTACGTTGTCAGAGGTGGGGTCCACACTTGCCTAAATGTAGCCTAAATACTTCCATTTAACTTAAAATAATCATTCTCCTCATCTAGCCCTTTAAAGATTCGTGCAACTTTTGAACCCTCGTGTTTTGCATTCAGAGATAATGCATTTCCACCACTCTGCGCTCCTTATCGCTCTGTTGCGAGAGATAATTTACCCGCTCTCCCGTGTCCTCAAAGTTCACAAAGACTGAGAGTGGAAGACGAGGACTCTCGACCCTGCAGCCTTCATATAGTCCTGCCTACGACCGGCCAATGCAGAGCAGAGGGGGAATAATCACCCTCTAGTCATGATGTAGTTGCTTCACAACGGCCATCTGGCCAGGAGAATAGAGCCTGAGGGATGGAGGAGCACACGGGCTTTGTGCTCGGTAATGAAATGAATTACAGTACATGCAGTGCAGAGCTGTGTCCCCCGCCTGGCCTTGGCTCATTTGTCTCTGGGTCTTGCTCTGGTTTCTGTAGCCAGTAACCTCCAGTACTTAATCTTCCAGGTGCAATATATTTCAAAATCACTCAGCTTGCATCAATAAACGGGTGGCAATGACATTTAGAATTTTTTACACAACCCAGAAACAGAACATTGTCTGTGCTACAAATCCATTTGAGCTACATTATGTTTTTAGGTTTTGTGAGATGATGTTAAATTATGTACATGCAGCCTGCGCCCTGGAAAAATACCTACAATCTGTCTCTTTCTCTCTCTGCAGGATTCCCAGAGTATTGACACGTCTCTGCTGGACCCCGCCAGCAACATCACCACACTGGTGGGGCCCAATGCTTTCCGCATCCCCGTCTCCATCCGACAGAAGTTGTGCGGCAGTCTGGACGCACCACAGACCAGGGGAAACGACTGGAGGATGTTGGCCCACAAACTTAACCTTGACAGGTGGGTGGAGGAACAGGGCCCTCGGTGGTCACAGGAACAGGCTGTCGTCAGGCTTTGCTCATTTTTAAAGGGAAATGAAAGAGATTAAATTAAGGAATGAGTTTTAGAAATAAACAAAAATACACAATCTACTTATTGTTTAGCTGCCAAATGCTTTCTTTTTCACTCGAAGTGGGCAACAAGATCCCATGGAGAATAAAACTGTAGGCCGTGATTGTTCTGTGGGAACGTGACTGATTTTGATAAGCATCTGGTGAATTGAGATTAATTGAGCCCGACCAAACTGAGAGAGACAGAGGAAGAGAGAAAGAGAGCGAGAGGCAGAATGACGCTGCTCTTTTCAAAAACATTACCCATGTGTCTTTGATAAGTCTTGTGTGTGTGATGGAAGTACAGCGTGTGTCCATTTATAAGGTCCTGGCTCAGCGGGGCGGCCTTATCGCAGACGGCAGCTGCAGATTTGACGAGAGCACTGACAGAGCGTGGCGTGAGGGAAGGAAAGAGAGTGCAGGAGAGAGACTTGAACCAACCCCTCCTTCACAGCTCGAAGTGATGATACAGAACAGAACAGTAGCGTATACACAGGGCTCCTTAGTTTGCATTTTCATTTTTTCAAATAGGAATCCAGGAATTTCTGTGGGTTTATTTTGAATGAAAAAGAAACTCGGTGACAAACGGTGTGAAAAATCGGATTAAAAAAATATCCTTTCCAGCACAAATGCTCTGAAAGTTAACCCTTTTCACTTTTTTACTTACTTAAAGAGACACCTAATCACTTCAGTGTGTGTAATCAGCAGCTAATTTGCATATCCCCCCGCACTTTTAACGTAACTTTAAATAAATTCAATTTTTTTTTCTGCGCTGTGCTTGTTGCAGGAGAACTTAATTTAAAAAAAAAAAAGGAACCATGAAATCCAGATAAAGGTCAGTTTTAAACCGATTTTAAATCTGGGTAATTTTAAGGGAAAAACCATTTTAAAATAAAGAAAATTATCTTTCATTGCAAACACATCAATACTCATACACACTCATCTCTTGAGAAAGGTTATTGACCACAGAGAAGAAAAAATGGAAAAAGAGACTGAATGTGATAAGTGTGCAGATGGTGGTGCTAAAAAAAATGTTGAAATCATTTTTCAAACCATGTCAGCGCACCAGCCAGGTCCTGTCTTCTAATTCAAGTGAAGTGTTTCATCTCTGTTAAACATTTACCTCCTTCTTCAAACCCATGCCTCTCTGCTTTGTCACAATCGTTCATCCAGGTATCTCAACTACTTTGCCACCAAATCCAGTCCTACGGGAGTGATCCTGGACTTGTGGGAGGCCCAGCACTTTCCTGATGGCAACCTCAGTCGCCTGGCCCAGGTACTGGAGGAGATGGGGCGCCATGACAGCCTTGTTCCTGCAGCGACTGAACACTGACATCTGCCAAACCAGGGAATGTGACAACCCAGGGAGGAAGAAGACGTGAGAAGAAAATAAGAGAGGGGGGGCGGGGGGTGGACGCCCAAAAGCAGGAGAGTCATTCGGCAGCATGATGACAAATGAACGTACAACATTCACAGATACTGCGTGTGCGCACACTCAGAAGTAAGATGATAGAAACAGCTAGGTCTACTCAGCCATGACCCAGTTAAACATTGGCAATAAAGGGTGTAAAAACTTGGAGGGTAAACGAAAATCTCTGCCAGTCATTTCTCTCTGGCCGTTCCTCTTTCTCTCTCTCTCTCGCTCTCTCTCTCTCTCTGGTACAACGACTTGATATTTTTGGCTCTAGTGTCCTTGGAAACAGCTGTCCGGTTATTTGGATGGACTGTGCGGATATGTGGATGATGCCCTTGCCATAGACAACAGTCTGAGTAGTGAGATACTATCAGAGGTCAAAGGATCAAAGGAGAAAGTCTCTGATCACAGGAAGCATCTCTCACTCTCCAAAATCAATCTCCATAGTAACTCCATGGACGAGTATGTGTTCTGTGATAACATAGTATTTAATAATATGCCTATTTATACATATCTTTTTTGTATTCGATGCTGCCTGTTATTACCAGTGTCCTCACATTTTTGTGTTTCTTCTTTCATTATGTTTGACTGTATCATAGCACCTCCAGGTGGACACGTGCAGTAATGACTCATCCTGTCAGCCACATTTACATGTACAGAAGGAAATCAATGATGTAATCATTTTACAGTTTCAGTGTTGCTGTCATAACTACTATTAATACTTTTTATTCACGTTATGTATAATTATTGGTTTTCAATTATGTGTGCTTGTTTTACAGGATATTTTTAAGTCTTGAAAATATTTTTGATAAGTTGCATTGGTTATGCTTTTTTTTTTACTTTCTTTTTTTTGTGCATGTTTATTATCAGGTCATTTGGCTAATTACACCAGTCTGTTACCCATAAATAATAGAGGGTGATCAAGACTATTTTCCCAAACTGAATAAAATTCATGACTGATGCTGAAGATTTGTATGTTGTTCAAGATCATCTACATTTCAGAGACCAGGCGCAGAGGAGGGGTAGATACTGTAGAGAAGGGAATCAAATACGTATATATTTTTGTAGGACCAATGCAACTGCTTTTTACCAAATGATTGACATACAGTGTATGAGGTTAAATTTAATACAGGAGGTGATCATCTAAATATCAAAAGTCATTTCAAAAAGTGTCATTTCTTGTGCTCAGAACTGAATGACATCCATCATGTGGTTTTGGAGGAGAACGGAGATTTGAACTCAGACTTCTGTGTTTGTACATTAATGACAGAAGCCATCAATGTTGTAATGACACTGACTCTGTGCATAAAAATTAGTGATAGTCGTAAATGCAAAATTCCTTTGATGCAGCAGCACTTGTGACTGTTCGAGTGTTCTTGGTTGGTTCTTGATTTTTTTTTTTTTCTTTTCTATGGCAGTTGTCCCAGTTTTTCGTAAAGCTGTCTATGCAAACTTTGCATCTTTCTGAAACAATCTTTACATTCTCAGTGGGCTAGCCTTTGCATTCCCTAGTTGTTCTTCAGCTTCATGATTATTACTGTGTATAGTGAGAATGTAGCCTGTCTGTTTCCGGCACTCATGATGTTCCACACAATTGCTTGCATTTCATCTGTCAAGTTATTGTACAAAGTGTAAGAAAGAATTTTTAAGACTAATAATAAATTATATTTATATGCAACATTGAAATTGGAGCATGAGGATCTCATTTGTTTAAATTGTGAGATTAATAACATGGATCTTACAGCAGCGTTTCACACAAATAGACACGGCACTAAAACAGAGCCGTTTATTGGGGAATGTCCAGATCCACTCATGCACTCATTAATCACATATGTACAGATTAAATAAGGCACATGCCATAGTGGTAGAGTGGATGGGACATATTCTGTACACAGATAAATCATCAAAAACACATTTTAACATCCAATAAGGAAATAATTATCAATAGATGTCAGCTCAACTATGTACAAATGATTTGTGAGTGGAAAGAAGAGACAATGAGGCAGAGCAAGGCCTCAGTGTCAGCTCTGAAGGACAACCTAAACTTCACAAATTCATCAATGACATAAGTGTTTTCTGTCAGAGGTCTTATTTTAATATTGAAATAAAATGTACATAGAAATACTATATAGAAAAATCTGACATCTGTTTCTGCTGGACGTGTTTTTTCATTAATTTAGTCTTACTCTGCTTTGTTCTGTAATAATAATAATAATTTCATTGACAATGAGGTCACTGAGAATTAGACATTAGACAGTCACTATATGGATGGAGATGACAGTGACTGAGTCAAAAAGAAAAGAAACATGAAGGCAGCTGTGACAGCACAAAAGACTGCACATAGAATACTGCGATATGGCTTTAGAAGGGCAGAGCAAGAGCTTCCTCTGTGTAGAACTGATCAGGGGGATTATAGTCCTCCTCTCCTGCAAGGTGCCCTGTCTGCCTGCCACCGTGGACAGTCTGGACCCGACAGCCACTCAGCTTTCACGGAAAGCACAACCTGCACACTTGGTCTGAGGCAGAGGTGGCCCAGACAATGGGAGGGCAGCTCTCCCCTGACATAATAAATCTTTTGCCTCTTTTCCGGCTCCCCGTCAGCCATTATCTCTATCACTCATCCCCCCGTCAGTTTCCTTTGTCCCATCATTCACAGTCTCTTTTTTTTTCTCTACCTTTCATTTATTGGCCAGTGTAAGCAGCACTGTGCCATTGGCAGTGACATGTCTCTGGTGATGAGAGCATCTCGCTTGGCTCTCTGTCACAGTTTGATGTCTTGGGACTCCAACATCTTTGCCAGGGTCTTCTTCACCCTCAGGGCTGTGAGTCGAGAGGCCGGGTTGTGAGCCCAGCACTCTGACATCAGTTTCCCAAACTGCCGTAGACACTGCAGACACACATACATATACATAGGAATACAACAAAACCTTTTATAAGGGGTTTGCAAGTTGGGATAAATCCCTTTAGCAGATGTGTGTCATCCTCCTCTTTATTAACCACTTGCTACTATTACAACAAAGCCTGATGGCTTTTCATTATGGGAGAGTCTCATGACTCACTCACTTTCTAATAAGCCACTTCCTCTGTAGTTATAAATGCTGAGGAGAATATATACCAACCAAATAGATTATTTCCCAACCTGGCAACAACAGGTGTTCTTTTTAATGGCTTATTACTGCTCTGTTAAAACATAATAAATTATTAATCAACCATTAATTAAGCC
Source organism: Gadopsis marmoratus (assembly GCA_036023855.1). Classification (NCBI taxonomy): domain Eukaryota; kingdom Metazoa; phylum Chordata; class Actinopteri; order Centrarchiformes; family Percichthyidae; genus Gadopsis; species Gadopsis marmoratus. The sequence goes on along the minus strand of JAVQJF010029479.1, from coordinate 45,597 downwards.
ATTAGTTACTACACATTAAGTATTTTAAAAATATGCAATGGTATTGAAAATCATTTAGAATACCTCATCACTGCTCCAGCGATTAGCAAATGAAGGTCTTTGCTTCTTAATGCAGACAACTTCTCTCATGTCCTCGTAGGAGGGATCCGTGGGCACAAGGTCGTGATAGGGCAGCTGATACTCCTCCACAATGCCTTCAGGAAAAACAGATATATGTGGGAATCAGAAGTATCATTAAGAAAACCTCTAGACATGTAGAGATCATGTTTAAATAAAATTTAAAAAAAAAGTGTTTTTCCTAACCTCCAGAGCTGCAACGCCGGGCCATCTCCCAAACAATGAGGCCAAAACTATACATGTCAGCCATTATAAAAGACTGGAAGTAGTTCCTGTTCAGGGTCTCATCCAACACTTCAGGCGGCATGTAGCGCTTCGTGCCAACTCGTAGGTTGGGAGGGATATCCACCTCGTTGGTGTCACTGAGGTAGGGGAGATGAACAGAAATGCATTATAAGAACTTTCAGGAAAAGTCCAAAATACTCCTAAACTGCATTAAAAATGGGCGTTGAAAAGTCCAAAATGTATGTTGTACCTGTTAAACTTGACAGCCAGTCCAAGGTCTGCTATACAGCAGGAGCCATTCTTTTTCACTAAGATGTTTTTGCTCTTCAGGTCTCTGTGTGCGATGGCTGGCTTGCCCTGTGTGCCATAGATCTCAGTGTGCAGGTGACAGAGACCGGATATGGAGGAGTAGGACAGTTTCAGCAGAGCCTTGACATCTAAGGTGTTGGACTTGAGGTAGTCATATAGCGATCCATTCTCATGGTAGTCTGTAATTAGGTAGAGCTGAGTCCACGAGCCAGTTCCTTTAATATCTGCTGCTATGAATCCTGGGAGTTGGAAAGATGGGATGAGAGGAGTGAGAAACAGGCGTGCACATTGAAATTGAACCCACATGATGCGTGTTAGTTTCAGACACATGTACACACCGACACTTAAGTCAGTCCTTTTTTTTTTGTTGTTCCACACTCCATCTATATTTCCTTACCCAGTATATTGTCGTGTCTCATCAGGAAGGTCTGATATATTTCAGTCTCTCTGAACCAGCTCTCTTCCTCTGTGGTGAAGAAGACTTTAACAGCCACTCTCTCTCCTCTCCACTTGCCCATCCAGACCTCTCCGTATCGCCCTTTTCCAATCTGCTTAACCATCTGAATCTGCTTGGCGATGGTGCGCTGCACCTGGCGACAGGTTATTGAAGAAACAAGTGTGACTTATTATGCCACTTCCCTTTAAAACCACTTTTTTAAAAACATCTTTATAAAAGTATAGATCACTTGGACATCATCATTACAATCAATTATTAATAATAATCAATTTCCTGTTATTAGTTGTGCTGCAATGTAAGGCACTTAAAATTAATAATGTGGGTCTTCTGTCTTAATGTGCATAAGTAGAGCTGGGGGATAATTCAGTGCTATTGTTTAACATTTCTCTAATATGATCATATTTTGTTATTGATTTACATAATTCTCACAACATTTTACAATTTTATTCTAGACAAATTGTGATTACAAGTGTTATTGCAGTGTTCATTGCACCCAAAATCAATGTGATCATTTTCGTGGTAATTTTACTTAATTTTAATTAATTAGGAATATATTAATATACATTTACAGTTCAAAATTTTTTTTTCATAATAATAGCATGAAACCGATTTCATCCATACCATCCAGTCCTAGATGAAAGTATACTCATACATTATACTGTTCTACATTTGCTGAGCTTGAGACGTTGAGACACACTGATTTTTTCTTACCAGTAGAGGGAGTCCTGACCCAGAGCCAGACCCGATGCTGAGGGAATGCTCTATCAGGTCCTTCAGGGACTCCCCAGGGGGGATGTAGGTCTCTTCCTGCTCCAGGTCGATACTGTAGCGTGGCCGTGACTCCTGCCGCTTATATCTGCCACAGAAGGGTGATGCAATGTTCACTACATGCACATCAGGAAGTAAATCTGTTGATGCGTGCACGAGATGTCTACAAGATTCTTACTTGAAGTAGCAGAAGATGAGGATGAGGCCAAGGATGATACTGCAGACTGTGATTGAGATGAAGAGAGCCATGTACTGGATACTACTGTCAACATAATCTAAAAAAAAAGGGAAGTCGTGCTAATATTGTTATTTTATTTTTTATTTTAACACCCCTAAATGTGAATTATCATGTCCTAAGTGAGATGGAACATCTGTAAAATTAGAACTGATGAATAGGTGGTGACAGTCATTTGTACATCATTATCTCCTCCAACATCTGTCTAATTTTCATTGGCAGGGACAAGCTCCTTTCCTTCTTCCCTCTAACCCCCCCCTCACAGCGTGTGATCGATCACATCCCCTTCCTGAATCCCACAGATCAGCTGTCACACTGACACCGCTACAGAAACCCCAGAGGCCTAAGGCAGCTCTGGGGCTCTAGCCTTTCTGCCGTGCTCCTGCCAATCAGACACACCCACACAAACACAAGGCTCATGATCACAGTGGATACTTCATGGTGTGTGCACAGAACCACACACACACACACACACACACACACTCACACACACACACACACATTTTAAGATGGACGAGAAAAACTGCATGAACAGCAAAGTGTCCTGTGAAGTTCATAGACTTAAAAGGATAGCTCTGGCTCGAAGACGAAGGCGAACACTAAAATTATTAACACATACTGTCTGTTGTAAACATCCTTCTCAGTTTACAGGCTGACTTCCTGGTTCAACATAGACTATACAAGAGCACTTGCTCTTAGTTGTGCACAGTTTTCCTGTGAAAATAGGGATTTTCATCAACATTTCAGGTGCACACACATTTCGGTTCTACACATTAATGAAGTTGTTTCTATATTTTGGCTAAACTGGCTTGCTTACGACCCATCTGATCACCTGACAGCTTCGTTCTTGCCTCGTCTGACTTTGCTGCAGAAACGCTGCCATGTTCTCAGCTCTCAGCGATGACTTTGGTGGCCACAGTGTTATCATAGCTGACAGAAATGGCGGCCAAAACGATTCTTTATTTTCCCTCCAACTGACTCGAGAAAGCAGTTTGTCGCTGTCTGCTTGAAGGTCAAAACAAAATGTGTGAGGCCGTGTTAAAGCGTAATGGTGAGTTTGTGTGACACAGACGGGGAGCGCGCGACAGAAGGGGAAAGACTGTGCTCGTGTGTTGGTGTGTCGCGAGAGTAACAGATGGACAGATATCTCACATCCGTCCCGAGGCAAGAAACTCAAGCAGGCCCTGGGGAGAGGCTGTCCTTTTCATTAGAGGGTGAGAGAACAAGCCAGGGCTGCAGGCTCCGTTTCACCTGCCCCCCCCTCCCTCTGCCCCCGGAGCAGCATGTGCCACTTCAGTCCAGCACCACACTGTGGTTTGTAACAGTCTAAACTGTCACTACCCATCACCACCCTGCGTGGACTGAATGAGCACATTCTAAAAGCCACTCACACTTTAACATGGGGTAGGATTTCAGTGTGTGAAAACCTCTGTGAACAAATGTGTGTGTGTTTGTGTGTCTTACCTGATGTCATGAGGGGAGGAAGAGTAGGATGCAAGTCTCTGTTGCAATAGTCCTGATCTGTGCAACACTCGAGAGCTCTCCTCGAATGTGCGTTCCACGTGTCCTATCACACACACACACACACACACACACACACGCACGTAAGCCACATGCATTTCTACAAAACCCTAATGAAGACACAAGAGTAGGGAATATTTACAGCCACAGTTATTCCTAATGAGAACATTTTACAATATACCAAACGTTTTTTCCACTGTGTGTAAAGATAGCGGGCCAGGACATATTCGGATTTAAATAGGTCTCATAAAGAGCTGCTGTGAGTCAAGGAAAGCTCATAAAGACTTAACGGCTCACGAAGACGGACGCACATACGCAGGCAAGTGCGAGTATTCATCCAGGCAGAAATACACGTGCATACAAACAAACAAACATACATACATACAGCAGACTTACTCTGCACTGGAACTCAAAGCCGACAAGACCCAAACAACCTGCGGTGAGTTTGGCCGGACCCCCTCCGTCCTCCTCCACCATGGTGAAGCAGTAACCGTCAGTCCTACCAAAACGCACATACATCATCACATAAGCAAACAGCCCCTGGGGTGTCTTGTCATCGTTGTCTTTATCGTCACAGATTCTGGTGTGTTATGCTTGTCTTTTATATCTTCAAACTTCAGCTCCAACCCACGCTGCCTCAAGTGACCTCACTTGAGGCAATTTATCAGATTTCGCACAGCTCCCTCTGGAGCAACAAAAGGCTTTATATAACTTCCCCTTTAATGAATCAAAGTGTATCTTGGAACTTGATCCAAAATGTTTCCGGATATAGTTGATTAGTCAATCGGTCGGCTAATGGAAGTGTTATCAAGCCATGTCTCAAGAGGCTCGAGGAATCTCATTAAAGAATGCTGCTAAACTAAAAATTTGTGTACGTCTGATCAGGTAATTAGACATCTCTAGGGTAATCATTTGCGTTATCTTTTAACAGCCTTGATATGGAGAGTTGTTTTTATGGTCTGCATGTGTGCATCTGTGTGCGAGCAAAGTTTCGCGTGTGCTTCACCGTACATGCAAGTATTGTTGACAGAGTCTTCGGGGCAGTGATCATAGCAGTGACACCAAAGCATGTTCTGAGCCGAAACCGTGGCTGCGCTGCCGCTCTCCTCCGCCCTTCGCTCCGATCCCCCCTTCCATCCGTTCTTCAGCAGCATGGAGTCCAACATGTTGGCTGTACAAGCAAACACAGAGAGAGACGGAGAGAGAGAAACTGGACTTAGCACCACGGCAGACTAAAACATCTGGACACTCCTGTGGCTTTGCTGGAGCCAGAGGAGTAAAACCTCTGTACATATACCTCCGGAAAATTAAAGATGGAATAAATCAAAGGATGCAAACACCATTACTGTTCATTTCGATTGGGTCTTTTGAAATACATACATCTGCCCATCCATCATAGAGCTCCGTCTGCCTTGGCACTGTTACCATGGCAGTGTAATCCTCGGAAAGTGTAAATACGTACGGCTGAAACCCTGCTGTTCTGGACTGGACCCAATGTACCTGCATGAAGCCTGGAACCAGAATAACACTACTCACCAGAAAGAAGTCTTTGTGCTGTGTGTGTGTGTGTGTGTGGCACATTACTGAAAAATTCAAATGGCTTATCTACCATAATTTGGAACAGATAGAAAACCTTTAGAGCCTGAGCTCTGTAATATCATTAATGGTATTCTGCATGTTAACATCTTAAATCCTGCAAACCAACAGTAAAGTTTTATGTCAACAGAACAGATTATCATGTTAAAAATGTTTAAATAAACCTATTAAATGTTGAATAGTCTATGATGAAAGTTTAGATTGTGTATATTTTACCATACCTTGAAATATATATAGTAACAAATATATAAACCCTCCAAAGAAAGTTGACAGACAGATAATTTTGTTGCCAATACTACTAAAAAAGTTAAATTATGAGTATAGTTCACTGGATATATGGGATGATTTAGTGTTTGTCTTCTGACAGGAGGAATAACACTTCCAGCAGGCAATAGTTACAGTGAACTTCAGTATCAAAACATACACGATTGAGTCAAGCCAAGTGTAGTAATACAATAAAGTTGTATTCACATAAACAAAGAGCAGGAAAAATATTATTGCTCTGAACTTGCTTATCCTTGAAAGTGAGACACTCCTTGGAACATTCATGCTGAACATTGAAGCAATCCAAGGTCGTGCTACGAACAAAAAAGAAAATAATTACATTAATAAAGTCCACGGTCAAATGCTGAGGCAAATACGTGTTAATTATTTGATTAAAAAATGTCTGCCGTTAAATGTGTTAAATGCGCGACCTTTTTTTTATCCGTACTGTCAAGTAACTGAAGCCGCACGCGTTCATCAATGGCGATTAAAACCAGTTCAGACAGCAGCTCGTCCCTGAAGACGCCTGTGGTCAGAGAGCTGAACAGTGTTGTGCCACACTAGATGAATGTCTTCCTCTCGCTCTCTCCCTCTTTCCTCTTCTGCTGTCTTTATTATAATATCTAGATTTCCAAGAACAGCAAGATCAAGTTATTCATTTGCAAATCCCGAGTTAGTCTGTGTGACAAAGAATGCTCACAGGCAGCTATAAACTATGAAAGACTTAACATCAAGACATCACAGGTGCACATCCCTACATTACATCCATCCATGCATAAAACCCAATAGCTTCCTTATACTGTTGACGGGTTTCATTATGATAGTTTTAGGTGTGAGTAGATCTGCACAGTGCAAGAGCCTGAAAGCCAACCAGACATGAGTAATGCTGCAGGACGACGTGATGAAAAGGCTGAGTGTGGTATGAACACTGACTGTTCTTTAACTGCTACTGTGTGTCCTTCCAACCCAATCTGTGTTACTATTTCTGTCACAGGGGACTTTTGTGGATTTGTTCCGATCCTCCCTCACAGTGGCCTTGGTTTGCCCATCACATCTGCTACCAAGTATGCAAAAAAAAACTAAACAAAATGAATTTGTCAGGTTTTTAAGATACATTCTGTCCACATCAGCTCTGTGCTATTTTAACTGTAAGCGAGCAAAGCAAAGAAAGTGGCAGGAACACCGCAGAGAAAAATGTTACAGGAAGGCTGACATGAGGGAAGGAGCATCCTGCTTTGAAGTAAAAAAAGCAAATGCAGCACATAAATCTACTGCATTGAACAGATGTCACACTAAAACTTGAATAATCAAGAGCTGACCTGTAAAGCTAGAATCAGCAGAGTACTGCCTTAGACATTCACAGCACAGAGCAGTGTCATCATCAGCAAAACCTGTAAACCTGTTCAAGCCACGCGATGCACAGTTTAACATGCAGTATGAAAAGTGGAGCAACAGCTTCCACCTGGCAATGACATAAGGGGGCTTACGTTTAAGTTGGGGTTTAAGTTAGCAGAGGATGTATATGATATCACTTCTCCAGAACCTTAGGTAGCATAAGGCTGTCTTGTTGCCTAAGAAGAGTTTGTGTGTTTGTCATGCTTGGTATATAAGAGCAGGTTTACAACAGAGCCACTGTGTTTTAACAGGAGGCTATAGGATGTAAAGCCAGCAGGAGACTTACGGCAGAGGCCATCTTTGTTACACTTGGTACAAGTGCTACTAACAGAGAGCTGTTCTTCCTCAACTAAAACACCACATTGATAAAGAATAAACATCATCTAAAGTATAAAATCACCAATATTGTTAGTTTCTAATACTCAGAAGATGCCCTGCAAGTAAAAAGACACACAAACATACAACAAACAGACTTGCTGCGTCAGCTACGGGGCACACTCAAGGTCACCCCGAAATCTGATCTGCATCCCCCGCACATTCCACAGGCTGTTCTTCAAACTACACACACACACACACACACACACACACACACACACACACACACAAACTGAGAGTCAGTATTATACACACAAACACTTGAAGCAATTAGAAGTTAACATACAGTGAATTACTCCAGCTGGAGAACCTTCAGTCACAGGTCATCACCATCAGTTGCTCTGCATCTTTGGGCACTTCGGCACTGGCTTCAGTATCTCCAAATGTATCTGCATTAGTGACAACAGTCCATCTGCTGTCTTTATGACTACAATTGTCTTCTGTTTTCATTCCTGCCGACTGTGGATGAGCCTGCGACACGTCCACCCTCCTCACTTCCAGGCTAGTTTTCCGTGGTGACAGAGGTAGCATGACTGTGGACTGTGTGTCATTCCTAAGATGATTTTAATGACACATGGGAACAAAACCGACATCGAGACTCCCACACCAGATCCAAATGTTTATCCAGCAGCTCTCGGCTATTTTGTATATTTTTCATTCTGCAGTTTCTGATATCTTTTTCCTTTGTTTGCCCATTCTCAGCTCCTCAGTTTATATCCGGCTGTCCTGGTAGAAGTAGCTCTGAGAGGGATGATGAGTGTGATTATTAGGCTTTAACAGTCGCTAAGTCTTATGGTACACATACCTGGATGATCAGTATATGGTAACAAGTACAACACACCGCAAAAGTCCAAAAGGTAGAATGTAATGAAACATGCAGTAAATATGGTCAATGTTTCAAAGGAGGATCTGTGGGAATAGCTTGTTGTATCACAAGAGTCGGTGATAAAGTCAATTTCCTCATTTCATTTGTAGTGTGTACTGCTGTGCACTGTGGGAGCATTCATCTGAAATTGTGGCCCAATGAAAACAATACTTGACTTCATATGTATACAGTACAGCACAAGGTCATCTATTAATCTCTAAACATAACTCCTGATAAATATTCATACTGTCAATGGCTACTCTAGATTTCTTCTGTGCACTAGAGATCGAAGTGTGTGATGTCACTCTTACACGCAACTAAAGTTGTAATCCAGACAGACAATGCAATCAATAAATATACTGTTATAATATTGGGTTTTGTTTTTCCGTCAAGAGATAACTGGAAATCAATGCATAACAGAATTACTGCGATTACCAGTGATAAGTTCGGAGTGAAATGTTGACAGGGGAATTTCATATCCAGGAAAATGGGGGGCAAAAAAAATCTCTGTATAAAGTGTTCCAATTTATACGGTGGTTTCACAAGAGCCGACTTCACAGCGCTACGGCCATTTAATCTGTGAGCCGTGACCTTCACACAGACTCTTCATCACGAGCAGATAGGAGGACATGAGTGAAACGGGAGATAAGTTACTCCAGGTGGCCATGATAAATCACCTCCTCAAAGGAGACATCTTCCCCAGTGTCTCCAGAGTGCACTCTGACCCAGAGGGGGTCACAACCAACCTGCAAAGGGGCCATACATCCTCCACCCAACCACCGCACTCTCATCCTCCTTAACCCCCTACAGGCTTCAAAGGCCTCTGCCACACAAGACACTCAGACATGTGCATGTATTGCACACACACACACACACACACACAGAGAAGAACGTGTCTGAGGAGCACATTCCACACGCTCTCCTCCTCTGCTGCTACACCCACATCAGGTCATCTATATCCACCACACAGCTTCCAGCAACCTGTTTTTTGTGTTTATCGGCCGTGACCAGACTGCCTTTGTGGAGGAGTAATACATAGAGTATATACATACGCACACACATATATATATTTCATATTTATAATGTCTTTGTGAATCTCTGCGTAATTGTGTGAATGCTTTCCTTTCACTTGTTTCCAAATAACAATGAGCCTAACAACAAAAATGAATGTTAAATAAAACAAAACACACACAGTGAATGATTTACTACACAGCAGTCATATAGAACACAAGCAGAGCTGGACAATATATACTGTACCTCTATTTTTCTGCACACAAACTCTCTCATACACACACACACACACACACACACACACACAGTGTGACAGAGCACGTGTAGATGCAGACATGTTCTGAAACCAAGGTTTTGAACTGACCACAGTGTGTGCATACCCTACCTTCCTACCAATCCTACCTTCTCTCTTATTTATTTCTATGGAGTTCAAGACATCGCTTTTAGATTGTCTATCCACAGTGTTCACCAGTTCATCCCACGGCTCGTCTATCTGTCCATGTGGTTTGGACTTACCGGAACAAGCCACAAGCCACTGGCTAAAGCTGGGCTCCATTACAGACATATTGAGAGACTACAGCCATAGCGCCACCACAATATGTCATTTTACCCCACAATATTGCTTCTGCCAAAAAAGTGTAGCTTCTGCTTTTAGTCAAGGTTGTACAAGGTCTCTACAAATCTTAAAACCAGAAATGCTTCTAATTAATGTCCCAATTTCGCCTGACCCAAGGATTGAACTGCTACTACATTAATCAAAACTTCAGTATTGTTCTGTGTTATTCATCCGTTAGGAAAGTTCATCATTCAGAAGCTGCAATTTTTAAAGTTCAGAACTGGAGGACGTTTGCATTCTAGTAGTCCCTTGAGTGCTGCCAGAACTCACGAAAAGTAGGCCTAAGCTTCCAAATCTCAGAAGGCAGATATACTCATGTGGTGTACATGAGCAACTATTACACACACACACACACACACACACACACACAGTATATGCTCCTTTGCCTGACCTCTGGAGCAGCACATCTGCCTGGGGATCAAATTCTGTGTGGGGGAACCGTATCCACATCCTGACAGGAAGCAGCACGCAGAAGGCTGGAGGAGCCTGGTCCTGCCTACCAGGACATAGTCAGGACCTACTGTTGCTGTTTTGTACTTCTGGACCACTGCACCACACTACACTCTGACCTTATTCCTCAACACTCCACACTGATGTCTTCCAAAAAGCACCAAGTCTAGTATATGCTACATAACCCTTTCTGCATACTGTATCTTTGCAATCTGTCGAGGAAACCTTTTGTATATGTAGATCGATTTCATACACCTGAAATCGTGTGGTTCAATCTGACTTTTTAGTCACATAAACCGATTTCTATGAGGACTCAAAAAAAGGCCCCTTGCATTTGAATGTCATTTGAAGCACGGTATCTCATAAACTATCTGAATTACATTCCTGTAATTCTAATACACAATACGTTCTCAGTGAAATCACATGCTTTCTGTTTAAAGTACAAATATAACAACCCTTACAGAACAATTACCCTGTTTTCCCTTATAACTTCCAACTAGGACGTTTTGTAATTGAAAGCAGTCAGTTTCCAACAAACCTCATCCAATATAGTTTAAACGCAGTCACACTCTTGTAACTGAAGCGAAGCCACAGTAAAACAAAATGTTGTTGATGAAGACAAAACTAACACCCCCCCTCCGAACGCTCCTTCAGAGACAAACTGATATTTTTAGATATTCGAAGATCGCCGGGAATGAAAACACATTGCTCCTCGGAGAGTCCTGCTGATCATCTGCTCAAAAGAGCCGAGGATGGCTTTAGTGGTGTATTTTGGAGGGAACGAGCCAAAACCAATATAATATTTAAAAATGTAACCATCATGACAAGGTATTATCATCACATAGCCGCAGTGAATTCTTCATATTTCCACTGCATTGCCACAGGAAGAGTGAGGGCGAGGGCTCGTCTACTCTCTGTGAACCTCACCAGCCTGTAAAAACAGGTGGCAAACTGACCGCGCTACTTAGATTTATGGGGAACCCCCCCACATGTTTTACTCATTTGGGAGACCTTAAAAAGATCAGATCACAGAGAAAACAGAAAAAGCAACTGGTGGCTCAAGTATTAGTGAAAGAAGGAGTAAAACTGCAGAAAGAGCTTTAGTATGAAGCTCACAGCTTCATTTCACCAACTATTTATCAGTCTGCACTGACACCTGCCAGTTTATATTCAGACTGCTGAAAGATTGAGAATCAATGCTACTCTTCAAAGATTATTCTGTCCGAATTTCTCTCCATCTTCCCACATCCTTCATGTCTCTGTGGCTGCTGACCCTCAAAGCCTTTGTACTAATATTGGATGAGAGGTTGAGCACTTTGCTCAGTCTGCACAGAGAAGAATAAAAGGAGGATTCTCTGAAGAAACATTCATCAGCAGCTGAGGTATTTGGTGACCAACTGCGAAAGTTACAGCTTGCTCTGAACCACTCAGTCAGTCTGGGATTTTACAGCTGGTCTTTATTTTTGACAGACTTTCAGTAAAGCATCTCTTTGTACCAGGATTCAAATCAAAACCCTTTTATGTTCCAATGGGAATTTGATTATACTTTATTTTTTATATTTATCCAACTTTTTCACAATTATATCACCTGCTATCATACACTAGACGTACATAACAACTAAAGCGTACCCAGATGAGGCCATGGCGACACCAGGATACAGGAGTATAGGTTGCTAAATTAAAGATTAACTGACTCTCCAGCTATCATTTAAGGGAAATCCACTTGCAGCAAAGTGTCATATGGTGACATTTTCCAGACCATCTCATCATGGCAATATTTACAAATGCTATGCTCGTGTGTGTGTGTGTGTGTGTGTGTGTGTGTGTGTGTGTGTACCCAGATGCCAACTTTACAGCCTGACACCCAACTGTGTACTTCATAAGTGTTTGACGACTGAGTATTTCTGCAAAGGTTAAACTTGTCCACGTAAACCATTAAAAGTACGGCTGCAACAAATTATAATTAGTTATAATTATAAACTATTTTCATTACCGATTCATCTGTGGATTAATTTCCTATTGATCAATTAATCTTTGGATCTATAAAATTTAAAAACGCCCATTGTAATGTCTTCGCATAACTTCTTTTGTCCGACATGTATTTACTATCACAAAGACAAAGAAATTACTTACAATACTATGAAAATAGTTGAAGACAAATAGTTGTTGATCATCTAATCGATTGTTTCAGCTCTAATAAAAAGCCACACTGAGAAACTTTGAGATCAGATCATCATCAAGCAAATCCTTTGTGTGTGACTAGTCAACTTAAAGAAATGGTTAAAGTGGTGCTTTAATGTGCATACAATAAAAACAGGAAATCTAAACCATCCTTACACTAATCCTATTGACCAACAATGTCTTTCCCCTTTCCGTGCTCTGAAAAAGAACAAATGCACAAGTGTCATCTTCTCGAGGCTGGGAGCTTGTCGACCCTCGCCGCCTGTCACAACCTTACGGGGCACCGTGACACTGTTGGCATTCATCGTAAAAGACAACTGGCTGTCCATCTTCAAACAATTCAAAACATGACCCCCCTCTTCATGTACCCTTCATGGGAAGGGAGAGAGGGGGAGGACGAGGCAGATAAATGCAAACCGCTCTCATGGTGGCCCTGTAGAGATCATAATAGCTTTTGCTCATCGTGAATACCCCGGGGTAAAAAAAGACAGATGACCTCACAGCTAAGCACGATCAACCTGCAAACTCACAATACTTCAAATAAAATGTGTGAAAACATGCTTCTCACTTCAGGAAAATAAGGTGCATTTAACAGTCTCTACACCCAAAAGAGCAAATATAGATACTTAAGGAGAAAATATGCACAATTTTAAACCCAATTCTATTTCTTAATGCAGCTTTGTATTACAGTTTAGCCAATGAGTGAGAAAGTAACAGCATTCACATGAAGGCCTTAGCCTCATCAGCCTCACAGTGACTTGCAGTGCCGAATAGCAGAAAACACAACCGTAGTAACAGCTGGTGTCTAGGACAGTACTCACCATGAGACCCACGGCTCAGTGATGCCAGTCCAGTCAACAGGAGAACAGCCTGCCAGGCCCACTCCTGAGGCTGCCACACCACCGCCACCACCGCCACCATCAACCCCAGTCGCCCGCCTCCTTCAAATCCCTGAGGTGCTGCCACAACGAACACGCCCGAGCAGAGAGGCGGAGGTGTGAGACAGCGTTTTATATCCTTCTGCAAAAGAGCGCCAGTCCACTTTCTGCACAAGTGTCTCTCTGTGAGTGAATGCCACTCTGCACACTCAGGAACTTCCCACAGCACACAGCCGCCCCGCAGCCTCCAGCACTACTCCACACTGACAGCCTGGGAGACACAGAGAAAGTAGAGGGGGAGAAAAATGGTGGGGGGGTGTTACTTTGTTGCTCTCTCACTGTGCTATTTGTCCGGCCCTTTCTATGACCGGCTCACTACAGAGGGAACAGCTGAATATATCTGAATCCACCTACAGCTCCTCTCTCTCTTACACACACACACTACATATTCTCACATCAAGCATACACAGAAAGGAGAGCAGAATAGAAGGGGGCAACAGGGTGTGAACCAGGGCCGTGGAGTTGAGCCAGGGCTGAATGAGGTGTGAAAGGCAGCAGTGAAAGCATTAAGACGTATTGCCACAGGCATACAAACACACAGCATGCCAAGAGGGACACAGAAATTACAGTAAGACCTACGGAGCATAAACCTACAAAGGACATGTACGTATGCATTGGTAAAATCATCTAGCAAGGACCCAGAACAAAACTCGTATTTGTGGCATCCTGGCTCAGCAGCACTGTTTGCGTTGTCTGACAAGAAACCACAGAGTGGCCTGGAAACATTCTCCCAGGCATAAATTATGTTCCTCTCATTTGCAAAGTTGTTTCAAACATTAATTTAGAGAATATGTTGCATTACATTTCCAAGAAATTCTGTTCATGAAAAGCTACAGTTCTGTCAGATGTTGCCAGTTTTCGTCCTGCGCATCTTCTTATGTTTTTTTTTCTTTATTGACATCAAGTATATTACTGTCATCTTCCATAATAATATACAACGCAAACAAAAACAACAAGAAAAGTGGACAAACTGAAAGTCAAGATCCAGCAATACAACTCCAAATCTAAAGGGGTAAAGTCTGCATTCACCAAAGGATAGAAGAAAGGCTGCAACTAGCAAACACCCTCCTCCAAAGTCCAAAAAGATTTACAAAAACATATATAAATTAAAGTCCTTGAAATGCACACTACATCTCACTAACAGTCCAAAAACATAAACAAATAAAAAAAAGGATACAATGCATAATGATGAACGCAGACAAAGCAACCGACCTCTCGTCAACCCTGTCTTGATGTAACGTGTGTGGAACTACATCAGACACAGGTGGTGCGTGAATGGGAAAGACCGGGCCTTAATCTGTAACCAAGAGTCTGGTATTAAAGTTCAGGCGGAGGCTCAATCTCGTTCAGTTCCTCGTGTGTGTGTGTGTGTGTGTGCGTGCGTGCGTGTGTGTGTGTGTGTGCGTGCGTGTGCGTGTGAGAAAGGGGTGAAAACGCAAACACTTCTGCAGATCTGCAGGGATCAGGCCACCACACGTCAGGTGATTAGAGGTGATTAGAGCTCACACCTCCAGGCACCTTTTGCAACATCACACTAATCCAGCACACACGGACACACATGCAAACATGCAACACCACAGAAGAAAAAAAACTAAATAAAACCCCAACAACAATAGGGACACATTCCACTGGTGGAAGATTTATGTGGGTTACGAGTTAAGAGGACTTGAGCTATTAGACAGATTAAATCAAGTCTACTACAAGCACCTACACATCCTAAACGTGTCAGAGACGGCCGAATTTTCCACAATGACACGTGTAAGTGAAATAAACTGTTTTCTTGAAGTGAGAGATGTTTACTCATCCCAAATGGTTGGAGGTAAGTAAAAAAAAAAAAAAGGTCCTGGTGGTGTTAAAGCAGTGATGGAGGGAAAAAACAACATCAACAGCCAAATGGGCTTCTCACCCCCTCTGCACACCTGTCCCCTCTTAAAGTCTAACTGGGTGGGAACAGCAGCTCCCAGAAGCCACTTCTCCCCTCTAGTGCTCCACTGGCCCTATAGCTGTCACTCCTGATTTGTGGATTTGCTGGGTATTACGTGTGATAAGTCAGCCTGCTCTGCAGCACGAGCACATGTTGAGCGATGTGAAGGGGTCCGTGCACCTCGCACACCCTTCTGCGCTCCATGAAGCGCCCGGTGTGGAGCCTCGCTGTATTCACAGGCAGCCTACTCAGCCCACAGGGATGAAGGGGGTCCAGGGGAGTGAGCAGCTCTGTAGGTGGGGGTCACTCCGCCACATAAAAGGGGGCTGATAGTGGGGCAGACTGGATGGAAGACTTGCTTTCAGTAAAATTAATTCTTCACTTGCCCTCCTTTTTCTTCCCCTCCCCTCGCTGAGTTTGAATTTTAACGGCAGAACCCATCTGTCATCGCACGCGTAGTTACAGGATGATAAATATTGCCGGAGAAATTGTTCTGACAGCGCCTCGATCATTCTGCGAAACCACAATGTGTGTTGCAACTGCAATGAGAAATAGTCACATTAGACATGAAAGCGCCAGAGCACAATTCATAAGCCGCGTTAAAGGGGCACTCCACTGATTTCACACATTAAGGTCCAGCTTACTCATCATTGGGAGCGCTGCTTAACTTGTGAAGACAGAAGATTTCCTTTGCCACTCTGGCCGGACGATGTCATCTGGGTCAGCTTGGATTGGGTTTTGAAAACTACACATTTTTAACAGAAAGTTTGTGTTACAAACTGGGGCATGCAATTTAAAAGTTAAGGGCATTTCAAGGCAGGCTTGACCTATGCTAGGGATTAAACATCAGGATTTCTCGGCCTCTGCTGCTATGACCATTGCTTTTATTGTGTATTTGCCTCTTGCAAGTTTTCCAACTTTGTGAAAGTACTAAATTATTGGAGTACCACTTTAATTATTACAGACATGCAGAAAACTATTCTTTGCCATGTGAAAGACCTGCAAGTCCACCACAGATCTGCTAGTTTCACCAGGAACAGCATTAAGCTGTGAGGCTGGTTTAGTGAACCCAGTTAAATTGCAGGTCCAAAAACACTTTCCAGCACAATAATTACCACACAATCTGCTGTATCACACAGCGAATACACTTTCCAAATGACTCTTTGTATTATAAGAATTCAGGTCACGTGTTCATGCCGTTCATGTGTGTGAAACACTAGCAGGAAGTTATCTAACTGGCCCTGCCACAGGAGGACTCGAATGAGCGTGCTCAATGGGCCAAAGCACACGGGAAGGACGAGGCAGCCTGACAACAGTTTTCAGTGTATGTATGTGTGGGAAAACCCAGAGAGCAACTTTTATTGGAATGAATGGAGGGCCATCTTGGAATGCTGTGTGCAGTTCTCTTAATACATCCATGGTTTCCGCTCTTTTAACTTTCTTCACCAGGTAATATTGCTTCATATTATAGCATAATGCATTTCTCTCCACCCACATAAACATAGTCAGAAATGCTTACACGCAATGAACTTCAATAAATCAAGTACCTCGTCACTTGTCAGATGCACACGTTCCTTCATTTTCCTATATTTTCGTCCATGGTGCTGCTTTGACCTCTTAGTACAGTGGGCATTAGAGAGCGACTCGGGGGGAGGTGTGGGCAGTAGTTTAGCTGTGAGATAATTTTCAATTTGTTTTGGAGACTCTGTATCCCCCACACTCCAGCAGTTACAGATCGATTAATGCTGCTTGGTTGTTTGTAATAATCTGTCTCCATTTCATAAGGCAAACATTTTCTTATGAAATAGAGACCTTACAATAATATTAGCACCAGTGTTACAATGCACCATGAAAAGGAGCCACGTTTTTTATTTCAGAAGAGGACTTTAAAAGGAGCAAACACACCTTTCATCGCACAGCAAGAGGAACGGGATGGATGACTGTGAAAAATCACCGCTAACCTGTGAAACAAAAAGCCATGGCGGAACACAGATGGCGAAATTACTTCGGGCAGAGATGGAATGCGTATCATGAGCGATGTTCCAGCCGGGGCCAACCTGACCCTCAGCACTGTGAAATTAGGAGGATTTTCAGCAGCTCAAAGTTAAAACTGCTGTCATAGAATCCTGGAAAGCAGTTTATTACCATGGCTATGCAGCTGTCTGCCCCAGATGGTGCAAGAGTCGAGAAAGTGTGACACCGTCCTCATCATCCAGCTAGACAAAGATTTGCTTCCTCTCCTCACTAAGTTGGAGGAGCAGAACTAGCGCTGCAACTTGTATTCAGTTACTGTCTTCAGCTATTTGGCGGCTTCACTGATTATTCACTTGATCCTACGAGATGTAAAAAAAAAAAATTCATGAAAAACTGCCTAACTGAATTTCCAAAAGTCAGAGGTGACATCTTCAGATTGCTTGTTTTGTCCAACCAATAGTCCAAAACCCAAAGATATTGAATTTACAGTGATATACAAAAGGGGAAAACTAAATATCCTCACCTGAGGAGGTGGAGCCAGCAAACATTTTGCATTTTCATTAAAAAAACGACTTCAACGATTAATCAGTTATCAGAATTGTTCAAATATCCCATTGATAGAGTAATTGATTCATTGTTTAGTTGTGAAGCACACGGTGCAATTATTTCTTTTTGTAAAGCACATTGAACTGCATTTCCTGTATGAATGGTGCTATATAAATAAAGTTTATTATTATTATCATCATTATTATTGATTAAGCACTAAGCCGTACAACAGCCGCATTTCCAAGTCAAAAGTCTTTGTTTAACAACAAGCTAATCATTGATTTAGTGGTTCATTTTTTTTATATACAGGAAAAGGAGTACCAATGAAGTCTGATGTAGCCGAGTCAACAGCAGCATGAGGCATCAGAAAACACCTATTATCCACCACTGGTATATATACACAGTATAATGGCAATATATCGTGAGATCCCTGCAGATCCCCAGCAGAGTCTCAGCCCTCGCGGAAAAGAAAGACCCAGATGAATATTCAAGATTCACACAATGGCAGGGCCAAATCACTCTGCTGAGATTGACACTTTGAAGTCCCAAAGAACGCTGAGGGGGGAGAAAAACGTCATTCATAAGGAGTGAAAAGGCTGTCACGGCAAGATTCGCCCCCTTTCCCCTCCCTCTGTCTGTCACGCTCTCAGTTCCTCACCCGGTCTGTCTCACTTTCTTTCATGATGTGACAACATTGTGAGATATTTCTGATAATATCTATGCCGTTCGCCAGTTACACCAGGAGTGCCATCAGTTTTGGAGATTTATATTAGGATTGCACATCGCAAAAAAGAATAAATCAAAACATTAGCTTAAGTGACAAACAGAAAATGAAGTGCTCCTAAAAGAATATATCATGTATACTGTTTAAATCAGGATCTAACCTGTGTGATGGAAGAAAGTGATGCTTGTAAAGGCATGACTGTGTCCCAGACAACAAGGAGAGAACGTGATGCATCCACATACTTGAATTTACAGCATTCAGACATGCATAAAGATGCACAGTGTGCAGGTAGTAATTAAGTTTGTTGCAACCCCACAGAGATTGTGTCAGGCAGTAAATGTCAAAACTTTTGTGATACTCGTAAATATTTCACTTAACACTGCTCGTAGCCAGTCAAGTAAACTAAACCCAGAGATGGCATGTAAAGCAGCAATTAAACTGCATTTTTTATATAGCACACACATTTTCACACATTCAAGCGCATGCGATATGAATAAAATCTCCAGTCACGATTTATGTAAATCTGTTTTATAATATACATATCATAACAATATAAAGATTTCCAAAAATGGATTTGAGAAACATTAAAAGGGTCTAAATGATATGATTTCCTTTTGGTTTATCCTGTGAGTGAAACACATGTAATCCTGTAAATCTGACAATGCCATAAAGTAGTCCTGATTTGCACGACTTCCAACGACCTGAGATGTTAAAAAGGAATTTGCAAATCTCTATCCTCTCACTACCGCATATCACCCCATCCTCCACTGGATCCCTGTTCCACAACGGAAAAAAATCAAACACTTCCAAATTCCACCATAACCCACCGGAGGCCACCTGTTACCTAACTGACCTTCTCCACTACCACACTGCCTCTGTTCGTCAGACTGTTCCTCACCATCCAGGACCAAGATCTGGACCTGGTGTGACAAAATCCACCCACCATTGCTGCCTCCTGCCTAATTTAAATTTTTTTTGCTAACCTAATTTAGGTCAGAGACACAATAAGGAATTGGCCATTTATGGCAAATCGTCATACATACAAAGACGGCTCTGCTCTTTGATCTTTCAAAGAATCCAAGAAGCGTCAGCAAGGATTCTGCTGGGAGAAAGAATCTCGTCTTAACAAATACAGCACACGGACATTAAATCTTATTTAAAAATATAGTACAAAAAGGAGGAGGTTGCGGTGGTGCAGAGAGCTGCCAGAGCAAATACTGGCATGGGTGTATCAGGAGGCCAATAGTTAGAACTGTTTGGTTAGAATGGCCTGCTCACTGCCCACCCCTGTGAATATGATTTGGACGTCAGCTGATTGCCACACAGCTGCTGAAGAGCCAGCAATTGTGAAGTAGTACAGCTGATGCCAAGCAGCTAACGCAACTTCAGTGCACTGTCTGGCCTAAAGCTATGTGCTCCATCTGTAAAGCATCTTTGAGTATCTATAGATGCACTTTACACACACACACACCCCCTGACCACATACAGCTCTGGAAAAAATTAAGAGACCACTGCAAAATTATCAGTTCTCTGGTTTTACTATTTATAGGTATGTGTTTGAGTAAAATGAACTTTGGGACATTTGGAAAATTTGGAGAGAAACCAGAGCTGTCTGTGCACAACGCTATCTAATGTTCAACCAGCACTTTTGAAGCAGCTAAACCAGTACAGTTTGAAGCTTGAAGCTACCCTGACGGGACTGTCTGACCCAGGTAGTAAGTGCACCCGTCACAGGCTTGCAGTCCGCAGTGCAAACACTAAAACTGTGAGTAGGCAAACCCTGCATTTGTAAATTGTCAGAAGAAGCTTTGTTGTAATAATTCTAACATTTGTGAGAGCATTTTACTACACTGGCTTTGTTCCTTTTCACTCGTTCACAGCAATATCTCAAACTGCTTTCTGGTTATTATCAGCAGGTCAGACAGACTCATTGCCTTGCAAATCACTGAGACAACATAGTGTTAACTTTTAGACTGTTATTATACAGCAGTCGTGTGGACTGTTTCGATAGTCTGCTTGTCAGTTGTTTTCCTTTTGTATTTGTTATTTGTAATGCAATATACTACTTCTGACAATAGTGCATATGCAGTGTCACAGAAACACATTTTTTACATCATTGTATTCTGTTTTTAAGAGTCGTTGAAATGCCCTGACGTGCTATTTTTTTTATCTAACGCGTATTGTATTGAACAACCGCAGCTGTGGTACATCATAACAAAGTGGGAGATAAAATGTTATGTTAGCTGGAAGGAACCTGATCGTATTTCCTCAGAAAATATCTTCTTTTCTTTTTACCCACTGATGTAGCTTCTTTGCGAGAACCTTATCACGTCACATTGCAATCTCTTTATATTTGACTATTAACAGCGACGCTAGCTGAAAGGCTGTGATTATGACAAAGCACAAGGCCCTTTCTGCGGACCAACTGTGCCTGAAACACACCTGTGGCTCAGGTTTCACCCGTGGGCACAGTGGTTACAAAACAGCCACACAACCACACGCATTCCATGTAAAGAAGTGTCTGTCTGGCTCTGAAGGTGCCGTTAAGAAAGCGTTCTGTGATTTTCCATGGCCGGGGCGGCGACACGCACCGGCCAAGAACAGCAGAATGAAAACCTTCCCCTCTCTCTCTCTCCATCTCTCGACCACTGAGGGTCACTGGGCCAGGTCTATCTGGACCTCTACTGAGTAAGTCTCCTTGTTTTTGCCAGCAGGCCTGGCTGCCAGTGAGCTGTACGTAAGTGAATTCCCTCGCTCTGTTCCCATTCATTTTCCGGCCACTTGATCACTCTGCTCTGGCGTCTTACATAATAGCGTGTACTCACATACACCAACCAAAAGGCAACATTTTGTTCAAATAACATTGCGCAGCAGTGTGTAAAGCTATAATTAATCATTCTGACCGGCTGCATTGACAAAGAAAAAACTATTTGGAGGAAATGCAGTCCAGCAACAAACCTTTGCATAATGACAGCTACAGCAGCGCTAACAGTTCACAAAGACGGAATGAGTCAGAAAATCAATTCAGACACAGGCAAAGTGCCCAGGCAGAAAGAAGTTTGATGATAAAAACAATCAGCAATACAATTTATAAAGGTTCAAACCATCCGTAGCAACTTGGTGAATCAGAATATTCAGTTAAATAAGGCGTACAAAAAAGGAACAGGCGCTCGCCATTCAAAGTGAAAAATCTGAGGAGATTTATTAACGTGGCCTTTGTGCAGCAGGAATCGGGAAACCAAGGCTCTTCTTGCCAAGTCAACCAGGAGCATTTAATGAAGGGACTGTTGCTGAGTGTCTGCTGGGCTGCGTCGGGCAGACACTGCAAACCAAAAGGGTCTAATTAAGGGGTTCCTCTGACGGTCAGACAAAGCAGACAGCAGGGGTCAAGACGCTGGCCCACAAACTGGCTGTGACCCTCACACCTGCCTGGCTGCATTATACTGCAACATGTCTGCGCACAGTGGACACGCTCATGCCGACACATCATTACTGAACCGGTACCAAACTACATGCCCTGGCACAGAATGAGGGAAAGAGACAGAGAGAGGGAGACAAGTGGACCGATAGGCGGGCGATCATGCCAGGACGTGAGTCGAGTCATGTCAGTGCAGAGCAGTATCATCTTACATCTTGAAATCTGCATGAATAAAAAGATCAATCTGAAGCACCACAAGAGTTTAAATGACAGGTAGGCCACTCTTTCAGAGTAAAAGTAGCATGGATTTCCAAAACATATTCATGGAGAGGTGTTTTGACTTGGTGTTACACAGAGGACCTTGACGTTAACCACAATAAGTGAAGCCTGGCTGGCTGCTTAGGGGCCCCGTATGCAAGTGTGTCAAAAGTTCATGCCCCCCTTCCAGTGTTCACACTCTAAAAACAAAAAGGATCACCTAGTGTGAGCTATAGCTCCGCCACGAACAAGACTGATTGCTACAGAGTGGCTCCACCTGTCTCTTGCTCCAATTAGTCCTGCCTGCCACTGCAGAGCGGGAAGTGACGGGACAGCAGCAGGGTCAAAGAAATGGAGAAATGCATGAAAAGCGTGAAATATGTGTGTGCGTCAATTTTAAGTTAAAAGGATGATGAGTTAGACCTTTCAGAAAGACATGAAGCAAGTCACCCGGGGCACTTGCTTCCTTTAAGCTTCACGGCAGGCCGTAATTATGGGAAAACAGTTGTGTACTTACCACATCACACACTCTTCACCAAGCACTAATTGTGTGTGTGCACTGAGCGTGTGGAGGAATGTCGTAGCAAAGCTGCAGGAACTGTTTAATGAAGAGGGAAGCATGGTTTGTGTCAAATCTGTCAAAAACAATATGAGCTGGAGAGTGTGAACCCGAGGTGACTGGGAGAGATTATGAAATGAATGAGGGTGCAGCCCAATTGGACTACATTTATGCACCTCTCCGCGGACTAGCTGACACAGACAGGTGGGGTTTAAATGGCAAATTAACTGCCCGTAGATGCCTCCAGAAAGACTCTGCTCATTAAAGTAGACGCTCCTAGCCATTGTGATTAATGGTGTTTGGATACATTTACTGCTTTATAATTCAGAGGGAAATAATAGAATAGAAGGGGCCAGTCCACTGCCTCTGGTCAAACTACCTGCTCTGTGTTGTTGGGAGTGTGACAGAGAGAGTGCAGGGCGAGAGCAGGAGGAGGGAGTCCTCTGTGCATATTTTCCATGTGCACCCACACCCCTCCCTCGGCTGTAGTGCTGAAAGCTCTTTTGTGTGTTTGTGAGTGGTGTGAAGGCTACAGTGATACAAGCATACGCCTCAGTTATTCAACTTCATGGTTGCTACAAACATTTCAAAGGCTAATTTATTCTTTACTTGGTAGCCTTTCTGTCCACCTGAAGGAGGATTTCAGGATGAAAGAGGGGTTACAAGCTGCGATGAAGATTTAAAAGGAGTTTAAGGAGGAGAAACAAAACTCAACATTAACCTGTAGAGCTTTTCGATTTCCTGCATAGACACACTCTGTCCTTAGCTTTTTGAAAATTAAAGCAGGAAAGATGCGCAACTCTGGACCGGCTTCTCCATCCATCCATCCATCCATGTCACAACATGAAGTTATTAGCACATGACCACCTTTTACATTAAGTAAATGCCGAAATGAGTAAATGAAATGAGGAGTTAGTTTTCTGGACAGACATGGACACACAGGAGTCGTAATCCTGACTCTCACAGCTGTTGATACTTACAGTCCTATTTCCACGCTGGAGCAAATCAAGCAGTGTTTTCCATCTGTGGCTGCTAATGCCATCTTGAGCGGGAAGCACGCTAGAGGTACCAAGTTTGTGTCACACTGCAACTTTGGACTCCTGAAAACCATTTGAACCTACAGTCTACCTACTCAGGGAAGGACATACTGAAGGTGAAAATGATTTTGTGCTACTTGGCTGTAGCTTAGTTTCTTTTGATATAGACCCCACACACCTTCAAATGGAAAGTTTAAATGTTCTTTTGGTAAAGAAACAATCCCAGTTAAAAAAAAAAAAAAAAGTATCTGCACTGATTAATAGGTGATTCTTATCTGTCAGCCAAAGCTGCTTGCATGATGTATGAGGGGTTTCCGTTTCATTTGATTAAATCCCCACAGCAACATTTCACCGGCACCCTTTTGTATTTTGCAGAGCCATGGAAATGTGCTGCACATCCCTCAAATGTGCTGCACATTTCCATGGCTCTGCAAAATACAAAATGACCTCTTTCAAGGTCCTTGGCAAACCCTGCGCAATGAGAAAATGTACTTGAAGAAGGTTACACCTAACACAAATGTAACTTTTATACAGTGAGTAGCGCAATAAGAAGGAAGGTGCACTAGACGCAGTTCACACAAAGACCTTCGGCAAATTTTCAGCCTTCATTTTGCATCCTCATGAGAAAATGCTTTTGAGCCACATGCCGCACCTTCTTCTTAGCAACAATGCAAGACATTTTGACTCTCACGGCAGGAAAAGCAGCACAGGTGTGACTAATATCTTTAACGCGGACTCCTTTGTATCCAAGTGTCCCGTAAGCCAGGACAGTGAGCCGGCGTACACAAAACCAGGACCCTGACACTGAAGCAGCTAAATGGAATTCAGCCGTCATTACTTTTTTCATTTACACCTGCGCTTCTCCTACTGTGAAATGTCAAAATGTCCTCTGTGAAAAGAAGCACTTAATGCAATGCTATGTTCAATACCCTGCACAGCCACACAGGGGTTTTCGCTTATGGTGGCTGATGCTCAGGTTAATGTAGGGCACAGCTATTTCGAAATTTATTATAGGTTTATGTTTAAACTATATGTACTAATAAGCAAGCCCTGGTCATACCAGCATTTAAAACAAAATAAATGTAGTGGCAAAATAAGAAATATCCATTGAATGTGTCCATCCAATCGCAGTTGGATGTGGTAACCAGTGGAACAGAATAGGGCTGCAACCAGCAATTGTTTTCATTATCGATTAATCTCTTTGATTATTTTCTCAAGATCGAAGTTGTCTGACCAACAGTTGAAAACCCAAATGCATTCGGTTTACAATGATGTAAAACAGAGAAAAGCAGTAAATCTTCACACTGGACAAACTGCAACCTGAGCTTTTTGGCATTTCTTCTTAAAAAAGAAACTGCAACCATACACACATGACTCAATGGCACCTTTTTAGAAAACACTTGAGTGTATTTAAAAAAAAAAGGTATGCATCCATCATGCACCACAGGTCGTATTGTATTTCAATAAATGCTGCAAAACAAGTTTCCCTCAAAGCAACAAGGAAGTGATGTGACAGAAACTACACATGAACCAACCTACGGTGATTATGTAATTTTTTGGAAATGTTCCCGTCAACAAAAATACACACAGACTCAAACACACACACACATGCATCACAACACTATAACTAAGCCTGAAACGTTTTCAGGATTTCCCCTGACTCAAGGTGAATCCTGTCCAGAAGAGACGGATTCGCAGACGCCAACAAGGAGATCCACATTCAGCTGTTACTCTGCTTATCTTAGAGAGAAACACCAACACTGTTCACGATAATCACCATAAACACAGATCTGTCTGTTGTCCGTGTCCATCCTAAGCTTAGATAGGCAAGAGCAGATGTGGATGTTTGGATGCGCTGCACTGCAACTGATATGAATGAAGGAATAACATGAACCTTGAACATTGTTATCATTATATACCAGGAACGCTGTTTCTCAACAGTGGAAATCCAAGCCTGGCCCCAGCAGATTTTATTTTTTTGATGCATCAGTTGCTGTTTTCAAATTGAAGTCTTTTTATTGGCTTTAATAGATTTTACAGCTGCACTACAGACACTACAGCTGATTCCACGCTGCTGCGGTTTTGATTTTAATGAAACATAAATGTGACGTTCAGATGTGTTATAGTTACGCCCAGTAAAAATAAACACTAGCCTTTATATAGAATGCAGCAGGGCCATTCAGTTGTACATAACTGCTCACAGTTTACAAAGTCAGTAATCTGGAGTTAAGTATAACGTCAAGGCCAAATCAGAAGGGTAACTCGAGTGCAAAATCAAATCTCCATCCCATGCACTTCTAACAAGTTCAGAAATGATACATGAGGAATGAGGAAATCAGTTGTACAAGCAACAATTGTTGCTTGTACAGCAATCCAACGTGTTGCTTTGCCTCCTTAAACTGAAACGTTAATCCCTCATCTCTAACAAAAGCAGATGAGACGTCCCTGTTTTCCTGCGGGAAGGTTTGAGCGAGCGTTAAACCATCTGCTCCCCTGGCTGATGGGAAACCCAGGGGTCTTGCAGTCTTGGCTGGGAAGCCTTTACTTTGGCTGGCTGGCTGACCCCGAGCTCATTTGTCAATCAGGCGCCTTTTCCCTTAATTAAGAGGAACAGTCCAAAAGCTTGGGTTGAGCCTCAGCAGAAACATGAACAGTGGGAAAAAGCAACATGGTTTACTATCCTCTGCTTCTCTGTCTGCATTCCCTCTCATTTATCTAGCCCCACACATTACGCACATGCTGGAAAAATCGACACCTGTTTTTTTGGCTTCACAATGAAACAGCTTTGAAACAAATGTTTAACAGAAATTACACTAAACCCTCTGATGTTGCATTGCATATTTAAAAGTCCTGTTACGCAGATGAAAATAAATGTCTCTGTAGCTGAATATTTATTATTTTAGGCGCCACGTTTGTTTTTGAGGTAAAAAAAGAAAAATCCTTTAATATGAGGCTAACATAATTTGAAATTTTCATATCCTCAGTGTGGGAAAAACAAAAGACATGTTTGATGTTTGTGATGGACGGTCTGTGAGGGAGTAAAGTGTCACATGAGATACACAATAGTTTGTCTTAATAGTTCACATATGTGTGAAATTATGGAGCACTTTGGAGGTAATTCATGTGCAGCGGTGTGGAAAGAAGAGTCCATGCACATGTTCCTCTCAACTCCCAGACAAGTGGAGACATCAGACATACAGCAGCTTCCCCTTTTCTTAGCATTAACCAATCATTTAACAATCTATTGAATCTACCATTCACTGAAAGCACAGAAAAAACTAATACAGGTACAAAACGGTTAACTTATTTAGACCCATACACACAAACTGGGTTACTGTAGGTACAACTGCCTAACCTCACTATGCACATATCACACAAAAGCACACACACCAATCCTTCCTGTAATCACACACACACACACCTACTGTAGAGGTGCTGGAGGTGACAAAGCTATTAACTTGTCAGCAGAATTAAAGGAACAATTTGTGATCCAAATGTTAACATACAGATACATTTGTGTCTTTTTTATGCAGTCAAATAGAATTTGAGAGCAGAACATTCCACACTGCAATCAAAAAATGGTTCTTTGCAAATAAAATAAATGTGCGATGAAAACTTGTATTAATGCGATTCAAAAGGTTTTGCTCTGAAACCTATTCTGTTTGTCTGCAGAAAAGCAGGCACAAATGTACCTCCATAGGAGCCTCACCTCATTTAACAAGACAAGAACCTGCAATCCCTCCCAAATGTTTTGGCACAGCAAAAAATAACCAGTGTCTATGATGACTACTGTCACAATAACTTTGCTGAGTAAAACCCAGAACAGCCATTTATACTTCCTGCGCTTCCTGGTTTTACTCTGCAAAATTATCAGGGCCCCTGACCCATACATTCAACACAAAATGCTTATTTTTCACCTAAAGGTCAAACTGTTTTCTATGATGGAAAAAAACTACAGATTAGACTTTTCTCAACATGACATTCACTGCAGTGCTCCTAAAGGTAAAATGTCCGCTATTCATTCATTGCACAAGAGTAGTTTGCTCCGAATCGATAGTGCCTTATTAGTGGTCTTCTTTGGTAAAAAATATAATTGTGTTGTGAGAAGGTTTATTGTAAGTATTACTGCTCTCATTCCATCAGTAACAGCTTATTCAGTGGCATACACACATACATTACATACACAGGTATTCTAGTACATGTAAATGTCTCTCCCTGGAGATCTGGGCGCATTAGACATGGAGCTATCAGTAACCTTTCCCCCTGACGTTGTTGTTTGCTCTCTTCCAATGATGGCACAATGAAAACACAGGAAGCAGCTCGGAGAGCAATGGGGCTGCGATCGATGCCTCTGTGTCCAACTATAAGCTAGGTGATGTCTTAACGTCTGCCCTCCTCACTTCTCAACCCCCTCTTTTCCCTCCGACAGCCCGTCAAGTCTCCTTCTACCGCTAATGTATCTGAATGCAGTGTCATCCAGGGCCGCCTCGCTGCAGTCGATAAATACTGGAAATGCTATCCATCTCTGAAACATCACTCCTTCACTTACTGTAAGTGCGCATCACTGTGGGCACCATCCCCACACTGCTGACATGGAGGAAGACAACACCAGGCGGCCCCAGCTATGACCGAGCATCATCAGATGCAACCACAGACAGAGGAGTTATCACTCCTAAAATTGCAGAGAGCAGACTGCGTGTCTGAATTTGGGCTCTCGTTTGTAAAATATGAGCCAGTGTTTCGAATCATTCCAGGAGTACGGAATAACCTACAAAAAGCAGTCCTTATGGACGAAGCACAATAATATGACGTTTTCTCCTCAACATCCCTTAGCTTCAGTGTTTATTACCTCTGAGCTACTGACTAATCCAAGGAGAACTAACTTTAGTCTTCCAAATTTAAGAGAGAGAGTCCTACTGGAGTTTGTGGATAAACACCAACTGAGGGAGAGTTCGAGTCAGGCACGATGTCAAGAGCAACACTATCCAAATGTCTTAACATTTTATTTGTTTGGTGCACTCTGTGTAGCGACTGTAACTATTTGACCTCTTAACTGTTTCAATGATAAGAATATTTAATTATAATAGGGATTTCCTCATTCAATAAAAACACTGTCAGATGTCTGTCATGGATGAGTCTAAATTAACTGATCTGAGATGGAGGGACTGAAGGAAACAAATAAAAAGGCCTTTCCGACAGAGCTAGACCGATTAATGAGCTGACTGCAGATATATTGGTATACATATATACATTTCCCTAATAAGTAACAGGAAATTGCAATGCAAAAATGCTACAGATGCATTTGGGGTCATGTAGAAACAGTGTTTTAATTATATATACTTGTTGAAAACATTGACACAATTGGGGAAAATGTATGCTATGTTTGTTTATGTACAAAAAACACATTATTGTCTGATATATTATTACTGTATTTTTTTAAACTGTCAAATATCGACATCGGCCGAGTATCTGTCTGGTTATAGTATCCAATCCTAAGGGTGTAAGAAAAGCACTTTAAACAGCTAATTTAACTGCTTCGCCATTGATGCTCTTAACAGGAGGAAGAGCATCAGCAACAGTTCTGGGATTCAGTGCTTTGCTTTGAGACTTTACTTAGAGGCTGAGTAAGTCTGTGGTAGACTTAATGAAAGACATTTGATTTGGAAGGCGTTTGAGACCTGCATGACTCATAATATTTCTCAGCAACACTGAAGAGAAGATAGCTTGGATCAATCTATGATTCACACATCATGATTCACCGGTCAGTCTTGCTCTAACGCCTTAATACACCTGGTGAGATATCAGTTTCTGTACATGATTTACAAAAGAACTAATGCTTAAAACTACCCATCAAGCATCCCTTCCTTTTATCTGTGATCAACACTGTGGGCCAAGAAGTGTAGCTTGTCTCATAACAAGAGAATGCCTGCAGTCAGCACACACTAGTAAAATCCACTCTGACTCCATGGAAAAGTGTCGATTTTCTGTAAATAATTGCATTTGGTTGTCTTCTGCTCTCTCGACTATTGGCTGTGAAGCCTGGAAACTTGTTGGCAGAAGCATCTCATTAGACTGCTCCCACCTTTAAACCCTCTGCTCTCTCTCCATACTTTTCACGAGGTTATGAGCCTCCCCGTACACTTTTGGAATACACAACAGCAATTACAAGTCTTGGTTATTGTGATCATGGTTGTACAATTTAAGCTAGGCTTTAGTTACAGCGCAGGAAACCATTATGCACATAAAAAAGGTACAGCATCAATGGGGCGGGACTAAAACATGTGGATACAGAGTGTGAGGAAAATTTAAACACCAGGTCAGAAATATCAGTGCTTCATGTTTAATTCTGCTTTGTCTGTAAAATCATGTAAAAATCCATGAAAATATAAACACTGATATTCGTATGGTTTATTATCACTGCTTTCAGTTTTTCCTTTCCTTTGCAATAAATTAAGCTCCTGATATACAACATTTGCCAGGTGACTTCACAGTACGCATGAATTCCTACACATTTTATACATTTATTGACGATCTGATTCTTATCTGATCTGACTTCAGTGCATTTTCCAATAATATTTTGAGTCGACTGTAGCCTCCACACTACATACTATTAATGGCGCCATGGGTCCTGTGCGAGTGGGACCAGCTGCGTGCTTTGTCTTGTCACCAGTCCCACACTGCTCGACACCTTCAGCCACGTCCCTCTCTTCCGATGCCAAGAGTACTGGTGGAGCACTGCTGGGTCTGAGGACTCTTTGTGCCCACCCTCAGAGAACAAACACTATTAAGACTCAACAACGTGCCCGTTTGCCCATCCCCAGAGTGCAGGCAGTGCCAGCTTCTGTAACTGGAGAACAGAGAGCAAAACAGCTGCTCCCAGTCTACCCTGCATCTGCCACAACTGTGATCTCATGGAACAAAGCGAGAATGCAACCACACGTTTCGACTGGCTGTTCGGTCACACTCCAGCCATTCTCTCTCTCTCTCTCTCTCTCTACACACCAAGATGCATAGCAGGCATATTAATCAGTCTTTGTCCACATGCTTTCTTTTATATGCTTAACTTGACTGGAACCTGGAAAACCTGGAATCCCTTGTGTCGCCCTTCATGCATTTAGCTGTAAAGCAGTGGCCACTGAATGAGTTCTTCCAGCTGATTCATGGAGATTTTTGGATAACTGCTGTCCCGCAGACAGGTGCTTCAGACAATCGGACTACCATTTAACCTGTTACGGCTTGTTTACTATTATCAGTTTTATTTTTACTGTTACTGCA
The DNA here is from genome assembly GCA_036023855.1 of Gadopsis marmoratus. Taxonomy (NCBI): domain Eukaryota; kingdom Metazoa; phylum Chordata; class Actinopteri; order Centrarchiformes; family Percichthyidae; genus Gadopsis; species Gadopsis marmoratus. The sequence goes on along the minus strand of JAVQJF010029479.1, from coordinate 14,559 downwards.
CGCATTAAAGTGGGACTACAGTAATTTGATAATGCATATCCATAAAGTTAAGGGACTTACAAAAATGATTGAAATAGATGCAGCAGAGGCCGAGATATCCTGACTTTGTGTTTCTAGTATGGGTCAGGGTCCTTTACTTCCCACAACACAACAAAATATGCTATAGAGTTGACAGGTGAACAATAACTGGTAACACCATTTACACTCCTTGTACCCAGTTTGCAATGCAGACTTTCTGTGAGTATATTTACAGATCAGTTTTGAGACTTCAAGTTTAACTTTTTACTTCAAGACTGGTGTTGCAGTGCTATTGCAATTTTTTATCTCCCAGACAGTAATCAAATTTTGCCTTCTTTCTCACATAAAACTCCAGGGTCTCTAAGTCAACTAATTACCAGTGTTTACAATTTTACATCCAGTGGCTGAAATCAATTCTACTTGGACAGAGTCCATTTGTTCAGAAAGCATGCAGTAAAAGGAAAACACACACATTATATATATATACATATACATACATACATACATACATACATATATATATATATATATATATACACATACATACATATATATATATATACACATGCATATACATACATACACACAGTCACTATATAGACTCATTATTAGCAGCATTTCTGTGTCTTTAGTTGATCCACTGCCAAATACAGTTAATTCCTTTCATTCCATAAGTCAGACCTTATACAGTGTCAGTCTCTGGGAAATTACAACCAAAGATGTCTACCTCAAACTGACTCACTGTAATTGTCCTTTGCATATCCTTCAATGCTCTTTGACACTTTCTCAATAAGGCATCGACAGCTGTTTTTGATAGCACACCTGAACACCTGCTCCCAACATGGCTGCGTCTTTTTACTCCACAAGAGAGTGGAAGGTATTTGGTAAACCATTCAGTACTCTGGTACACAAATTGCAGCCCTTATTCGTATCTCAGAAAAAGAAGTAGCACTTCACGCCCTCACAGTCCGTGCATGTGCGAGGGAAGGGCCTCCCATGCTCAACACGGCAGAATTATGCATTTATGTGTGTAAATGTTCTCCCATCCCATCACTGGACAGTTCCACACTACCAGGCTACTGGCCATGTGGCCAAAAACAACAGCACTGGTGTTGGCAAGATACTCCAGTGTATAAAAAAGTGCTGTAAATAGCAACGTGTTACAATGCGATTGTTCATTCCTGCAATCCTCTTAGACACCTGTTTTACCTCCAGTCCTCTCGGCCAATTAAACTGCCCACAATTTCCAGCACGCTCAAAGCTGTGGAATAAATAAGAAGGGACACAGCTGCTTCAGGAGTCAGCCTGGTGGCTAATTACACATTTTCTAATTATTGCTAACGTTCTAATGAAAATACTCTTAAAGCCCTGTTCTTTCCATAATTATATCTGGTACATGTTTTCTGTGTTAGAAACATTTGATTCTGTTCCTATTGTAAACTCTCCATTCTCTGAATTATTAGCCTAATCAAAAACAGGTGCTATAAACCCTACTGCTTATATTATATTTGCAATTATATAGATAATCAGGAATCAATGAAATAAGTCCCTCAAACTCTGAACTTTGGCTGGCTGCTTTTTCCAATGTAGGTGACTTCTCCCTCTAGTGCAGTTTAGTTTGATCAGGATAGATGGAGTGCGTTACTCAGCAGCAGTGAAACGTCCACGACACACAGGCTTTACAAAATGGGCATTTCTGCTTTTCTCGGCCCAACAAAACGGCACTACGAGCCATTACATTTTCTACTAATTGGCCCCAGCTTGTATTTGCCTCTATAGGCAGATGTGGTGAGGCATGCAGCCAGTGTGGCTGTGTGCCTGCAGGTATGGCAGAGTGTCGGTCCACCAGACAGCCTGTTTAGGATGGATCAATACAGGATTACGGACTTCAGACCGATCCTAAAGTGTTAAAGGTTTTCCATCATGAAGCCAGGTGATTTCAGAACTTCTTGCCTGTCACGAGTGTGTGTTCTGTGCTGATCTGGTTGCCGCCATCGCCAGGTGTGTCCATGCAGAAAGTGGAAATATAAAACTCAGGAACAGAAGAAAGCTTACCCATACTGCTTATTTGACATCACAGTGGAAGAGGTTGACTTTGCAGGCTCCTGTGATTTTAAGTAACAAAAATAGATTGGCAGAATGACTGACTTACTGAGGTGAACTGTGAGAGCCACATCCAACCCACATTATGCTTATGGTCTTATATTTTACATGATACTGGAAGTGATCATGAGCAACGAATGTCTGCCTCGCTGCCCTGTGAAATGTGGGCATTGTCCTTGGTTTGTGACTTTTGTTCTGAATAGCTCTGTTCTGCAGAGATAAAGTGACTATTAAAACATGCCGGCCACATAGCTTTTAATGTGGCTCTGGTCACTGCATTTTCTTCACATAAATCACACAGAAAATTCAAACCTTACATGCAATAATGAATACAGCATGTCATGTCTGTCTTCCAGAGGGAATTGTTAGCCCCCTCTCCTGAAAACGAGGGGGGATACAAATGTGAACAGTCCCACACATGCTGCATACACCTAAATAAAACACACCCCCCCACACACACACACACACACAATTAAGGAAAAATCATAGACAAAACAGTATTTCCTCATTTCTTCTTAAACATACAAAGCAGATTGCCACAAAGCCAAATTATTGTCTTTACTCAGCTAATTCCAGAGCTTTTCAACTTTGAAAACAACACCGACAAACTATCTACGAGAGGGGAACACACATCTGCCTCATCTGTCAACACATCATAACCAATGACTAACTCTGAGCTCAGAGAGAGGTGGCAGAGAGGTCAGTCGACTGTGTGTGTACAGTTTGTGTCTGAGCAGAAGGAAAAGGGGGGGAGAGGAGGGAACGAGTGTCGATTCACAGCATGCTCTCCAGGTCTACGCTCAGGCTGCCCGACCCCCCTGGGAACCGAAGCCACAGCGGGCAACCTGAAACCCATGATGTCATCCTCACAGAGCACGGGCTACCGGCAGTCGCTGAGAAAGTGTACAAAACCCAAAGTCAACATCACACAATTACTGGGGTTAATTGTATTTACAGTTGAGCAGCTGTGGTGGATTACAGGGTTCAAACGATATAGTATGGCACATGTGTAAGGAGAGGCAAAGAGTCGAGAGGAACGTTGCCTTGACAGGGATTCTAGATTTGACATATTCCGCACTGGCCCCTGCGTGTAACGTTTCTGTTTTTGAGTGATAAACTAGAACAAGGAACCATGTGCCGTGTAGCGCTGCAGGTTTTAATTGCAACCCGCAATAAGACTTGGCTTGTGTTTGCACTGATAAACCTTCAACCACAGAGGAACACTTTATTGTTTTGTTTAAATGAAAACCTGCACATTCTTGACTTTCTATGGAACATGATTGCCTATCATAAGACAAGGACATAGCATTTTCTCTAGGCTACAGAGTGGTGAACGCCGAGTGTTCCTCTCAAGGACACAGTGAGTGGCCTCAGTACATTTTTGTAATTATATGTATCTTGGGTCTGAGCCAATGCAGAACCTTGCGGAAACTTTTGCAGACAAGTTTGCATTTATTAGATGCTTTCCAAAACAAATCGGATGATCACATTGATTGGTACGAGTCTGTATTCAGAAAAACCTAATGTTCTTTTTTTTTGCCAATATATTTACAGAATTGCTCTCCATTTTTATTCCACTTTTAGTCAATGTGTCTATTATTAGGCTACATTAATGCCACTGAGTTTTCTTTTTGAATATTCTGAAGGTGAAAAAGTCAACGTAAAACAAAGGTAAAAGCAAATCTCTGCTTTTTTTTCCCTCTCCATGCTGAGACGTAGAGTGATAAATGGCACTAAATGAGGAAACAATGTGATCTGAGGTGAAGCACTGGCAGCCAGACGACCAGACCCAGTGCTGGGTGTGCGTCTGGGAGGGGGGGGGGGAGAAAGAGAGAGGACACAGGGTCAGACATGTCATCACATGCTATTCATGATGGATGGCCATTTCCTCCCACTCTGCAGGTTCTTATGGAGGACTTCTGTTCCTGTTCAGCTTTATCTTCGTGCTGGTGAGTGAGGCTCATACAAGGCTCAGAGATCACCCTTCACCTACAGGACTCACCCAACAAAGAGGTATGAGCCCTGGTTCCTCAAAGCACCTAAGACTCTATATTCATAGCCATTGGTATTACCCCACAGGAATCACCAATTCACTATTATGCCAAATTTTGTCATTTGTATATGTTACCGTTTTCATGCAGTTACTTGGGCATCCATGCCGCCATAACCTTGACTTTAATTTCTGCTAGTTCTCCAATGGTAAAGCTAGCAGATTGACCATTCTCTTGTTTCTTTGACAACAGCTCTACATCCACCCCTACTCATTCAAATCTTTATATATTATATGTAAAAAGCATTCATGATCATTCTTGGGATACAGGAATATTTTATCTACAGAGAGGTCGCATGGCTTTGCTGTTGCTTTGAACATATGTTTTTTTTTCTACTGTAAAAGTAGTAGTAAATTAATGTTTTAAGTAAAGGCCTGAACGAAATCAAACAGATAACTATAGAGCAGCCAAAGCAGAGCATTCCTGACAAGATAACCTAAAACAAACTTAGAAATGTTACCATGTGACCCCTGCATTCTCTCTTAACATATGTTCATCATTAATGCGAGGACGCTGCAAGAGGACCGGTTTGGATACTGTCTACTTTCTAAACTGTTTTAGGCTGACTGAGAACTGGGTTAAGTGTCACTGAATGTCAGTATGATCTTTTACAGTACTCGCATCATCTTTTAGTGGACACTAATCAGCAGTTTTGACTTTCTTATGATCTGCTGAGCTTCTATCCTGAAGGCTCTGTGTGAAAGACTGTAAACAGTCATGGCAAGCAATTACAGTCTGATTATGGTTTGTGTTTGTTTATGACAGTCATCTGTGGCTCTTGGCCTTCAAGATGAAGTCATAATTGTTCATTTGTTCTTCGTGTTTCACAGCAGGAAATTGTGTACTTGCATTTCATTGACAATTGGCCACTGGAGGCAATTTTACAGCCGCCTAACTGTTGAAAAGGCCAATCTTTCTCATTCTAGCTTTCATTTGTGTCCAACAGTTTCTTATTGGTTATGTCAGCTGTCAGTCAAATACCATAGTTATCCAATCACGTTGTGTACACCTAACAGTTCGGCCCACCCACTACAGTAACGTCTCATCCCGACTAGGAGAAAGAGAAATAGGAACTTATGAATGAATGAGATATAAACGATATTCATTTGGATGCTGGAAATATTCCAAAGTGTTGCGCGTGCATAAAGACTGAGTTCAATTATTGATATTTGTGCATGACGTGATTGCAGCTGTATGTCGCGTAAAATACAGGAATTTCTGTTGCTAATAATAACCACGTTGTTGCTTCTAAACCTTTCTACTGTACCACATCCATGCATGTGCATTTCATATTTGATGTTAAGGAGATTGAGATTTTCTATTGTGTACGTTCTCTCTTTTGTGTTAACAGTGCCTTAACTTAGATATGCATATATGGGTGAATCGGTAATGTGCATATTCAACAATTTTTATTATTTCTTTTCAGTACAACACTTTGGAAACTACTAGCGGGTGTGAATGTGTGCAGATTGAGGTGCTGTGCTCGGTGAAGAAGTCTGACCGTAAAATTCTGAAATTCTCCACCTCTCTGTCTTTCACGGGACATTCTGCAGCGGGTTTGAATCCTGTATTCAGCTTTGTTTTATAGTAACGGGTGAGGACTACGTCAACCAACCGTTCAGACGGGTGAGAGCTTTCAAAGGCTAGCTGTATTTTTCACTAATTGGCAAAACATCGTCACACTCCACTGTCTATAGAAGATAGTTTCTGGGCACTTGTGTCACACATAACCCATTCTTCAGTATAAGATGAGTGTGACATGTTTTCCTTTTCACACAGCACATTAACCCCGCACCCTCACTGGACAGCCCTGTGATCAAAGCCTGCCAAATTCTTTGGTGATGATTCCCCTTTTGGGTCCAATGTCAGGATCAGAGACTGGAGCAGGGAGACAGCATACTCAAGTCAAACAAGCCACATAACATTCATTTGCCATGCCAGATCTATTGCAAAAGGCACACATGCATCCTTGTGCTTGCAAACAACGACCAAGACGTCGAGGCACAGAAACAGCTGTCCCGTCACCCTGTGTCTAATATGGACAGACAGTGGGTGAAGAAGCGATTGGACGCAGTGAGACATCCATTCAACTCACGGGGGGTTGAGAACATCAGGATGATGATGAACTCCGTTTGTACTGTGTCCACAGTATTAACTCGTGTCTGTGGAGGAGAGAAATACAGCCTGCTTGGGTTTCTGCAGTAACATATCAACTGAAACAATAGATCCAGAAAAGTTCAAGAGCTATATGTTCAAAGTCTTTACAAAAGTCTAATTTATGATTTTGAAGACAGACGTTGGTTGCATTTGCATGCACAACAATAAATTAAATTAGAACATGATTTAAGAAGTACTTGGACAGTTTGGAGAATGCGCATATTCGCTTCCTTGCCGAGAGTTAGATGAGAAGATCAAAACCACTTTCATGTCTGTGTGCTACATATGAAGCTAGAGCCAGCAGACAGAGACTTTGGGCAGAGCCAAGCTAGATGTTTCCCCCTGCATCCAGTCTTCGTATTAGCATTAATGCTAAACAAGATTATCAATTCAATGGTCATACAAGCAACCCATGCCTAAATCTGATTAATCAAACTTGTTTCTACCACTGACACCTGTTGAAGGAGGCTGAAAATACTCTGCATGTCACAAAAGAAAGGCAGAAAGCAGGAGAAACAAACGCCTTCCAAATCTAACTCATAACCCCCACCAGGTTGAGAACATTCATGTGGCTCGACTGTTCCTCCTCTTTCCTTTCCCAGACTCACACACTCGGTAGGCTTCGCACGTAGTACACTTGACACACATGCGCGCACACATGCACATCAAGTGTCATTCCAGACATGTTTACACAGAGGAAGTTAGATCTAAGGGCAGAAACCCTCGGAGCCGTGTCTTTGCCAGAGTATTCCCCGACCCCCTCCTCCCATCCCTGTATCCCCTCTTGTCTTTCTGAACTCTGGTGAAGGTTCAATTTTAGGGACTGAACCCCAGCTCGGCCCCTCAAGACTGTCTGTCTCCCTTCACTCTGTTTTCCTTGGTTTAGGCCAATTTGCTGCCTGCGTTTATACTGTTACCAGTAGACTGTCAAGCCACCATGAGAATATTCCCACAGCACACCCTGCGTAGATGGTTTTCATGATCCACAACTTACACCGACACTGAAACCTAATAAAACAACCCTGAACTCTGCCAACAGGCCTTATTGACAAGCTGGGACCACTGGCTTTACTCTGTCATTGACGCTGGTTTGATGTGATGCCTCATCGTCAAGTCAGTCTTGAACGCCTTGGATGAGTCCCAACCGAACCTGACTCGACAAGCTGCAGTCAGGTCTGGGAGCACAGCCGCCACCGGCCCGTCCACACGCCAAGAGCGGCCAAAAAGCTCCGCCTCCTCTCTGTCCGAGCCTGTCAGCGAGACTGAGGGCCTCCTGTCTGTGATTGATGACCGGGGTTCTGCATATTTCTGAAGCTGACACGTGTTGGCTCTGTTGGCTGGGAGTCGTCTCTGCTCTATTTAGTTAACATTATTCTTATTATTTCTCTGACCAACCCAGCTGCTGAGTGCCTGCATGTGTGTGCGTGTGCACACACAGGGAGGGGTTTTTCCATGCCCTCAGTTGTCCAGGTATGTGTAATGAAATCTCGGGTTCTGTTTTGAAAACCCTCGGAGTTCCAGTCATTTTCACATTTGAGGTTTTTCCTCCCAGCTCCTTTCTTCTCCCCTTCCCTCTCACCCACGTGTGCTCCCATGGAACACTCCACCCGAGGTTACTTATTGCCTAATTTGCAGCACTTTCAAAAAAGTAAAATAAACACCAGGTTTTAAAAGGTGGGGAACACACACCATCTTGACCACTTTGTGTCCAGAAGCAGAGAACAGTTTGTAATTGTGTGTGTGTCTGTATGTGTGTTTTAAATTGAGCCTTTTCAGCTCAAACCTGAATCAGGAAACCAATAAAGCCACAAGATGTTGGCAGCTGAGACAAAGGTCGCTTATCTTCCAGTTTCTTGCCAGTGAGAGAGTCGTGTGCTCAAAACCTGTGCGGTCATTAATTAAACTTGATCTTTACGAAAAGTACAAGAGAGCTACTGTCGTGCTGAGGAAAGGAGGAGCAGCCATTCACGAACACAAATGTGAGCACAATCATGCAAACACACACCTCATAAAATGTTTTGGAGTGAGCACAAACTCTAAAACATTGTGATAAATGGCTGTTTAAAAAACAAACTGCCGTAGCTGACTTGAAATGTGGATTAAATATTGTTGACATAATTCGTGTGAACATAATGTTCCTCAAATATGAATGCTAGGTTATCTAAAGTATTCCTTGCAGGCTGCTCATTTTGTGTTTTTCCTCAAATTGGAATGACTGACAGTGCCTCATCACCCTCTCTATATGCTGTTTCAGCACATGCAGATGTGACTGAGGTGTGGTGAAAAGCAGAGGAAGTACTGGAGCAGCACTTAGTCCAACTGACAGGGATGAGCTAAACCAGGCGTGAACACTCCAGTCTTTGTCTCTTATGTTAGTCTGGTACTAATACTGATTAAATGATGGGGAGGCAAAGATGTCTATTGTGCAGAATTCAACATGTCCCTCCATCTGCAATCTAATTTACTACAACGTTGGGCTTTATAGAAGCATCTGTATTCATGAATACAATACTGAAAAAATCCAGTAAATAACCTGACTTATGTATAGAAATTGTAATTATTGTGTTGCTTTAAAGCTTCTTGGCAGGACCTGAGAAAACTTGGTTTCCAAATTTGAAGGCAGATGCACACAGCTGACCACCAATTTCAGCTACAAATGATACCCATTTGAAACACGAGACAATTGGTCAATTTAACAGAATTTTCACCGATAGGTCTCACTCCCATGTGCGCGCACAAACTCACTCGAACAGCACAGGTAAAGCTAATTTGACAGGTTATACATTTTCAAAGCTCTGCGAACAGATGTGGTTGACTGCATTTGTTGCGGGAAAAGAAACCGACTGAGCCTTCCTCAAACGTGCAGGCCAAAGCAAATACAAGAATTCAACCAGAGGATTCTATAAACCAAGAGAGCATTTCACCCAAACCATCTTCTGATCCTTAAATCCTAATCTGTGTATTCTGGCACGCCAGCGTGGACTTGTACGTACGTGGCCATTCATGTGTGACTGCAGGTCCATGTATGTCCCCACGTAGAGGTAATTAAACAGCTGTGACTGCTCTTAAACACCTGCAATAATAATAATTCAGGCTGTACCAGGTTAGCTGTAGCTGCTACTCGCTCTCTTTCTTTATATTGTAATCTGATCCTGCCTCCTCCTCTATGTAGAGCTCTGCGAGCCACCGAAGAGGCCAGACTTGGAGAGACCAGGGGAGAGGCTGGTCTCCTCTCAGACTGGACAGAGCCGTAACTAAAGATGAAAGACGAGTGAGTGATTGGTGCGGCCGACTCATTTTCCCCCTGAATGGTGATTTGAAAAGCAGAAAATGGCTCCACGTGTCTGCATCAAGTCTGTCAACTGTAACGTCAAAAAACTATTTGCAGATATGCCACTAAGGCCAGGTGATGCAGCTGGAGTCAATGTGTCAGTGATAATAATAGTAGTAAAAATATGACATACGGAAGATGTATGCAAAGTCATATATGAAATAACACAGTGCTGACCAAGAATTCAAAAGCAGTTAGTCAAGCTGCTGAAGGTGTTTTCCCACATGGTCAACTGAGGTCAGACCCAACCTTAACTAATTCAAGGGAGTCTGGAAGTGTTCTGTCTGTGATGGCATCAGGCCTCTATACCACAAGCAAAGCGCTTACAAACACAGCAACCAGGGTATACTGGTATATTAGTTTGAATGCCTGCTACTGCAGCAGTACTTATAGCTACAAAACAGGTTTAACCATCTGCACCGTGATATTTTCTTAAGTAACACAAGAATACCTAATGGAGCTCCAAAGAAGACAAAATTATCTCTGCCCAAACCGCGGGAGAGCTGGTAAAAAACAGAGAGAGAGAGAAACAAAAAAAGATTCAAAAAGTCACTGGGGAAAGTCTGGAAAATCATGACCACTCGTGCCAAAAACACAAACTGCTTCAGCAAAGAACGCCAGCTGTCACAAGCTGGAACTACCCACCAGAGATACGGCAGACATGTATACAGAAAACAGCAGTTGACAGCCACTGCAGACTTACATGCAACCTACAGTAACATGACTCACCTTTTGTTTGCCATAGCAATTTAGTTAATCCAATGTTAAACTCCATCTCACGATGTGTTGACATTCGTTTGTCACCTGTCACCTGTCTTGGCTAGCTCGCTAATCCTGCAACTAATGCCAGGACCTGACAGGGATCGTGACAGTGTCTGCGTGGAGCTCGTTTCCAGACAAAGCAGTGTGCCATTGGGAGCCAAACATTACGATAGAAGCTGAAAATACACTCACTTGACATCTGATGTCTCACAACTACTCTCTAGACAATATCTGTTCCTGTTAATATTTGCTATTATTCGGTTTAGGGTAACACTGTGTTTAATTATTCCACACACAACGCACTCCATTCTGTCCTGCTTGTTCCCGGATGTGACTGAATCATTATTTAACAGATTAACGTTGCATTGATAACAGATGTCACCCTACGGGCAGACTCACCTGATGTGATCTACGCCAACCCAGCTTGTCCTGTCTGGTCACTGCAGCATCCTCCTCATCCCCCCGGTTTAAAATGCAAAGCTGTGTCAGCACATTCCCCCTCAGACGGCCTCACGGGTATGACTCCAAATGCCCTCTGCCCTCTTCCGAATCTGTGGAGGAAAGAGAAAAGAATATAATAAGGCCACATATGAAAGCCATTTAACAATCTGTCATCGGGCACACAGGGCTAGCCAACGAGGGGCGGGGGGGACATGAACAAGACAGAAAGCATCTGTTTCTCCATCTTCTCTCACAGCCTTGAGTGGCACTCGCTGTCGCTTGCTATTTAGCGGACGAGCGCGAGGCTCACTTGCAGGATCAGATACAGCCTGTTGAAAGATCATAACCATCCAGGGAGATCGTGTTCATGTGTTATGAGCGTGGCGAAACACATACACCCCCTCCCCCCGCCTTCGTCGTACAGATAAAAAAAGCTTATGAACTTTAAAATCTCGGACAAGAAAGCAAGTGTCATGAAACGTAGTCCAGCAACCCTGAGCCAGGATTAAATCGTCAGAATAACACGCTAAGACACAGCTGGGCACAGTGCTGAACTAACACGGCGAAGAGTGTTGAACCTCAGACTTTCCCCCTCAGCTGAAACAGGTGACTTTATACTGTGATTCTGGGTGGTCTCGCTGACCTGTCTTTTCTTAACAAACCACTTACGGGCTGACGTCCTGCCTGCTACCTGTATGTCAGGCACTTGTGTGTGCATGGGGGGAGTGAGAGAGACTGCGCACACTGTAATATTAGCAATATGTGAACATACCACTTGAAGCATAATACATGACAAGAAATTAAATCAACGGCCTTCAAATGCAGTAATAATATTTAGATAATGACTATGTCCTTTCGTTTCAATCTATCTTCTATTTGTCACACATGCACACACACACACACACACGAACCTACACACAGCTGTCTTTTATTTGCCAGGATCCAGCCACAGATGGTGATACGGTGTGAACGTTAACACACAGATTCTTGGCATTCTTCACGGGTGTGACTTACTCTCCAACTCAGACAAGGTACTTTGCTTCGGCCCTCTTTACTTTCGAACCAGCAGGTCACTGTCACAGAAGGAGTCCGAGCAAAGCCTCTCGCCCACATAGACAGGCTGCTATTGTCCTCTGTAGGTACAGTTACTCTATTCTGTCCGTTTCACAGCCCTGCATGGCTTTCGGCTCCCGACTGTACACCAAGCCTCTACGTAGGAGCTGTGTCAGCATATTTCGCTGTTTATGATGGGTCCTGTAGTGGCAAGTTCATTGCTTAATGTAAAAGGAATGCTAATTAAACGATGCAGCACGCCTGCTCGCTCTTGAAATCAAGGGGCAAAAAATGTACAGTGCATCTGTGAACAGTGATTCTTTGTGCTGCAATGCACGTATTGCATGTGCTAATGTTTCACAGTGCCTTTACATTTTCATTTGACAACAGTAAAACGCTGAAAAGTGTCCAAATCTGTCCAAATTGTGATTAAATAAAATAATTTGTTGGACCTTGTTAGACAAAAATGTTTCATCTTTCACACACATGAATCAGACATTCACAAGGCCTGGACTAATATGGTAAATTACTCAGGTGAAATTTACTACACTCTATCAGATGTTATTCTCATTCATTTCCGGCACTCCAGTCAGTAGACAGAGCCTGTGTCTAGCCTGATACTTTAGTGGAGAAAACAGGATTCTATTATAGTCGGTGTGGTTTATTTTACATAGCCTTCCACATGCTCAGCAGAAAGTCAATTAGCTTGCCACTTTGGAGGCAAATTGCTGCCGAGACGGCATTACAATCTGAAAACACACAAACAAAACACACACAAAGGATCAGTCATGCCAAATACTACCACTACTGCAGGGGCATCAACACTCAGTCGGTCTTGATCAATACAGCTTTTAGCTTTGAATTTCACTTTCTGCACAATATCATCGGTTCGGAACATCAAGTGAAACCGCTCGAAAATTACATTTGAGAGTTTACATTGAACATTTATCAATATGTCTCAGCTTGACAATCAAGAAAGCGCAGACAAACATTTACAACATTATGTATGAACATTATGTATGAAACATATGTAGGAATTGTTATAAAGTTGAAAAACAACAGATTCTGTCAAACGGATACAGATCACCTGAGAGCTCGACTCACCATCCAAACATAGGACATCAGAAAGCATCCTGTCACTTTACCCAGCCGGAGCTCTTGTCTTTCTCTGGAAGAAGAAAGTAGAGTTATTAGCAGGAGCTCGTATGTCTGCCATCTAGAACTAAGAGGACTGAGGCTAAATTTCAAGCTCAGGTCATTTCCCCACTTTGACTTTCACCCAATCATGCAAAGTACCCCTTATCCTCTTCTGTTCTTCGATCTTCAATCCTCCCCCAGTCATCTTGTACCTCTTCCACGTCTTTTTTTCCTTCCTCCTCTCTCTAATAACAGGATGCCGGCTTTCTCTCGCATGGTCGCTGACCTTCCAGGCACAGAGCAGAGCGGCTCGCGGCTTTAAGAAATCCCTGTTGCCTGCATTTGTCTCTCATCAGCCACCGCAGATGAAACGGTGAGCGGGGCATCTGTGCTTAAGCTGTGGTCACTGAATTAATTGTCAAAGAGCCAGTGGAGCCCACAAGTAAGAAGGAGATTATTCCCAAGTGGAACAAGACCAGCTGCGTTACGCCTCTACTTCCTAGCTGATGGGAGCCAGAGGAGGTGCAGCACAACGTGATCATAATGATAGTTTGTCTCAATGTCGAAATTCAAGAACTTTGGCTTATGAGCCGCAAAGTGATTGTCCAGTGTATCCATCTGTGCTCCACAGAGGGACTGCATGGTACAAATGCAAACATAGGCCTGTGTGACAGGCAGCATCTGTATTGAGAGTGTTGTTACAAAGAAAACACGGCTGTGTCTTTCCTTTGGCATGGCATGGGTGTGCATGGGAGATGCAGCGCAGAGCGTTAGTGTGTGGGAAGAACAGCAGCCACTGGCAGAAATCTGCAAGTGAATGACAGATGGAAAAGCCATACCTGTGGAAAGCCTTAATATGAGATGCTCCGCTATCTAAAAGGAAAAAAATATAACCTCCTGGCAGCTGGAAAAGACATTGAATAAAGCCTGTATGGGATTGAATCTCAGTTTGACAGTTTGTCTCTTGATATACTGTAGCTCCACCATTTTCTCTCTGTCTGACAGTCAACGCACTCATATTACATGGCAGACTGCTTGAAGCTGGAGTGTGTGGCGATAAGCTCAAAACTTTAGTGTCACTTTTCTTCCGCTTTCAAACAGAAATCTCTCTGCAAACCTGAGCACTCTTCCATATCTGACATCTCGCAAAACCACCCCCCCCCCGACATACTTTGGTCATTACCTGTCCACTCCTCAAATACTGCTCCTATTGAGCTTGTTAATATGCAGCAAATATATCTGCTCTGATTGGCTGGACTCATTTCCTGTAATTATAAGGGAGGAAACTGGGGTGAGGGGCCGCAGCTTGCTAAGTTTAGCTCTGTGGGCAAACCCAGACTTAGGCCAGTATCTACCTAGATCAAGAGCATTTGCTGGTGTGTTTATGTGCATCAGAAAATGAATGAGTGTGTGTGTGTGTGTGTGTGTGTGTGTGTGTGTGTGTGTGTGTGTGTGTGTGTGTGTGTGTGTGTGTGTGTGTGTGTGTGTGTGTGTGTGTGTGTGTGT